>CM076575.1:178526466-178731874 GCA_034641835.2 Pinus albicaulis | reverse complement strand
ATTTCTAGCTATTATGGATGCATAGCGAGGGGTGAGAAGTTATACCTAATTTTAAATGTTTTTTCCCAGGCGTTTGCAGGAGCTGGATTGAGGAGACAAGCCTTTTAGATGCTGCGTTCTTCACTATTTTCCTGTTCTCTGAGTGTAATATCCCAAAAGAGGGAATTTATACAACAATAAGAACACCTTAATATGTTCCAAAGTTGGAGATAGTTCTTAAGATGTGTTAAAAACACATAGCCATCAATAAAAGTTACAACAACAACTTATACTTCATTTTATGATCCAAAAGTTGGGGAAACGAAGCAAAATAAGCCCCAAAAACGTTATTCCTGGCTATTTGCGTAATAACAGAGGAAAATAACAGTGGTATCCCTTATATTATGTCATATGGTACTTACATACCAAATGAGAGCAAAAGCAAATCACTCTAGCTAAGTTAAACAGATCTCCTAGTCCCGACATGGCTCAAAAAGGCCCAAATCCCATGACTTTTAGCATACAAAATGACTGAAGCAAGGGGAAGCATGATTTAGTGAGGGTTTCTACAAAAAATCATGGTCCTCAATAGATCTAGATTTTATACTATGCAAGAGTGAAGAAAAATGGGGATTCAACCCTTTTTATAGGCAAAAGACAACCCGGCAAGGGCCTCATGAAATTACATGTATAAAATGACAAAGTATGCAGATCTAGATATGAAATAATGTAGTTATACTGTAGCTCTACATAAATGGGTTGAATAATACAAAGAACAAAAGAAGGATGATTTACAAAGCCTCCTGGGAGAAGGGTTGGCCCTTCCTCCAAGGAATGAGCTCACAAGTAGGGGTTCAAACCCTGCTACTGCAACACTCTGAAAAAGGACGTAGTTTCTGCAAATGAATGCACTGTAGAAGATGGGAAATGATTTTTCCCTGCTACTACAACACTCTGGAAAAGGACGCAGTTTCTGCAAATGACTGCGCTGTAGAAGATGGGAAATTATTTGGCCACATGCCAAGATGTAAAATATGCTCCAAGACCTTCCTTATAGATCTTGCAAATAAAGGGAAGATCCCTCCTCTGAAATATAAGCTCAGAAGTGGTGTTGTGATCTTGCCACTACAACACCCTGCAACACAACACTTCTTGCTACAAGAATAACGTTGTAGTTGAATGAGGATGCTTGGCATCAAGCCTGAATGTGGAAAACTGAAGTACAATGCTCCTCCAAGAGGCCTCTCAAGGAAGGAGAAGGAATCCCTAAGCAGGAATGCCTTGTGCTAAACAACACTACATACTCAACTCAACAGATGAAGAATTCTCAATAGTCTAAGCAGACCAAAATCAATAACCCATAAGCTAACCCCAAATGTCTGCCATCTCTTTCCTTATAAGCTTTGTGAGCCTCCTCACCTTGAGTCCCACCCATTAGGGTTTCCAACATCACATGATCACTTTCCCTCCAAAACTGCATTGTAGCTCCATCAAGGCTACTCCTCCATACTGTGCTATTGACTTAGTCAAATTGACTGAATCAACATGATTCTCTTCCTGTTCATACATGGAAAGTGTAAAATCCAGCTACTAGAATGATCCCCTTCCACAATATGATGGATTTTATTCATGTTTTTATTCTGCATCGGCCTCCATACCCATTTATTCAACTCCTAGGTGAAATTAGCAAAAATCAATATTCCAATTTGCTGCCTGCAAATTTTGGAATATCACACTCCTCCCCTCCCAAATTTTGCTTGTCCTCAAGCAACCACAAGGATAGAATTGAAGAACCTCTTCTTCTTCCCTTGTAGCATCCTCCAAAGATCAAGATGTTGTATCATCAATGCATCTCCAAGTTTCCCCTCCCAAATGTGTAAGCCAACTTTTGGTGAGCATCCCAAATAGCTATCATCCTCTAACAAAGAAATGTCCATGGAGGCAAAAATGGGCTATCTAAAGGTCCTCTTGAGGCATGTGGGATGATATATATTGGGGTTCACCATCCCCATTTGAATCTCCCATCCCCAAGCTATCAACAATACAAAGTGAGTCACCCTCCAGAATGGAAACTCACGAAGAATCTCTTCCACCTTTGGCTCTTGCAATGTAGGTGGGCTGAATAACTGAACATGGTAGACAAGAGATCCTACCCCATGCTATCTTTCTCTCCACTCATGATGAGTGTAGAGTGCATGTTGATCATGGGCTGCAAACAAGTTGCCCTCAAGTGGCAAGAAAAAGATTGGATCTTCTAAGATCCCCTCTCCAATGTTATGGATCATGCTAGCCCAAACCATTCCATTCAAAGTGAATGGAACATCACTACCATATGGAATCCAAATCAGAACATTTCTAAAGGTTATGTGCAAGTGTGGATGATACAAATGGTCTCTCTTGTGGATACCGCGTAGTCTTTCCAACTACTGATTTAGAACATCATGTGGCAAGTTGTTCTCCACTGAACTACCAGCTGTGTATGTTTTCTCATCTACTATAAGGTAGTAAGCATCAATATATATCAGCTATACATGATCAAAACAATAATACACTTGCCCAAAGTCATGTAGAAATGGGTTATCATCATCAAAAATGTTGGCCCTAAAGTGACCATATAACCCATGTTAGGCCTCTGTAGTTTGCAAGATTGGCAAGAACAAACACTGCATAGCCTACATCAAAACCACTTTGGAATCCTAGGATTTAGCCCTCCTAGATTCAGAGAGGGATATCTCTATATAAGTGTTTTCAAAGATATTTATTTAAGGCTTATGATATGATATTAGGCTAGTTATGAAGTACAATGTTTTTTGTTTGGTTTTGGTTGGAATGAATATCATCAAAATGAAGGACATCTTTGAAGGGTAAAGGTGTGAGTAGGTTGAAATAATGGTTCAGCTGATAGGATAGGTAAGAAATAGTATCAATCCATTGGGCTATGGAGTCACAAAAGCGTTTAATTGGACAAGTTTCAAGAATGGTCTATGGGGCAAGTCATCTATGTCAAAGGATTCTTTAGATTGATTTGTGATATGAAAACATAAAAAGTGTTGTGAAAGAAACAAACACACAAGAAACAAAAAGGACAACCTAAGATCAGGTAATTACTTTTAAACTAGCCTGCTTTTGACATGCACTTATTGGAAAGACATAAAAGTAACCTAAGATCAGGTAAGTACTTTTAAACTAGCCTGCTTTTGATATACTTTTAAGGAAAAACATTGAAAAACAAAGAATAGCTTAAGATCAAGTATATACTTTTAACTTAGCCTGCTTTCAGCATATTCTTAAAGGAAAAAATTCATGATAAACATAAAAAGTAGCCTAATATCAGGTAAGTACTTTTAAACTGGCTTGCTTTTGACATATTCTTAAGGGAACTTTTCAAAGCAACTGTTGGAGAAGAAAATAGAGGATAGGGCTAACCATAGACTTCTCTAATTCAACTTTACTTAGCAGACTTTTCAAGAAATTTCAAAGACAATATCTCAAGCAATACTCAGTAAACATGGGCTCACCAAAACTTCACTGGTTATACTCTATTGGGTTATCCTCAAAACAACATTGGAAGAAAACATAAAGATAAAGAATTATCAGTGAGATTTAGGGTACTTGACAGTAAATCCTAATCTATATTTGTTGTTCTTTATCACAGAAAGTGGACAGTATGGAAAACATGAGAAAAATGACAATTACAATATGAAAAATATCACCATTGACATAAACCAGGATCCCATAAATCAGCTTGTGTATTTGATGTTCAAACCAGTTACATTCTTCAAGTCCAGTGGGTCTTTTACAACTTCAAACTTCTCATTTCAGCGTATCTTTCTTCAATTACAAAACAAAGCTTTAGTAGCGTCAATGGCTATTTACACTTGATAAGTATTCAACTAGCAATAACAATGAACTCTTGATATGATATATATAAGTAAATTTGAGGAGGTGGAGTGAAAGAAGGTCTAACTAGTCAATAAATACAGAGTAAATGTTTCTCAACCTTTGGGAGGCCTTAGGGAGAAAATTTCAAATGTTTTAACTCTGTGTTAATTAATTTTACATTAACTTCATCAACTTTAGTCACTTTTGTTGACTTTGGAGGCTTTTGGTAGGCTTGTAATTACTTCTGAGCTGCCTTTGGAAAAATATCTTTGACTGTGCATTAACTGTGTATTCTTTTGAGAAAATAAGTCTAGCAGGTAGCATTTCTGGCTTTAATTGCCTCACTGATGTGACATTTGGAGGCTTTCTTCATTGATTTGTGCTGATGGTGCTTTGAACTTCAATTAGGCCATTGATTTAGCTTTAAGGCCCTTATAATCATCTTTGAGATTTTAAACCTTTTCTGCTGACTATATTTACTTTTAATCATCTTTTTCCTTTGATTTTCTGCCTTTATTTCTTTCTTTAATCACTGCACTTTATCCAATTTTTTCTTGGTTTTAACCTTTAACCCTTTATCTTTAAATATTCTTTGACTTTCCCTTTTGCTGTTGTGGATAGGTGGCTTTAGTACGCGGAGGGTTTGATAATATGACCAACGCTCAATGAAGCACTAGTCAAACCATGAAATAGACCCTGGTAACTCCTTTTTTATGATTTCACTGTTGTTTGGGCCATGAAAGTAGTCACCTCTGGCCCTATTTTATTATGAACCATGAGAAGGAATTTTGGCCTTTAGAACTGCCATCGAATCCTGCAAAAAACCAATAAAACATTAATAAAACCTACGAGGGAGGGTTTTGATTGCTTATCAGAGGCTGGCGGAGGCAGAGGAGCAATATACAGAGGAACGGGATATGCAGGTGGAGGAGGAAAAAGCATGCGGAGGAGGTTTTATGGAAAAAAACATGAAAACATGGTTTAATTTTGAGTTTTGGCACGAAAATAGAAGAAAGTGGTTTTGCAAAAACCGTCGGTGGTTTTCACGCAGTGAATGGGTGGTAAGTGGTTTTGACACAATTAAACGTGATTCCATACATTGCACGATACACGTCCTCCAGAAAACTGGCGGTTTCGCGTGACTTTTGGTTGTTAAAACCCGACATGGAAATCCACATGAAACGCAATGTTAACCATTGGATGATGAGTTGTAGATCCAAGGGTGTGGGAGGAGCGCGATGGAGTGAGGTGCATGGGCGAAGATTGTAGTGGGAGCCAGGTGTTAGCCAGTGATTGGACGGGCGGCAGGGTAGTGGGAGGTGGTCCATATGGTGACGTAGGCTATTTTGTTTGATAGAGGGAATGTTATGTGCAATGGGTTATACGTCAGGTTGAACGAGAACCATTGGATCAACAAGATCTACGGTGTAGATCAGTGCGGGAGTTGATCTGCAGGTTTAATGAGGGCCGTCAAATCATATATATCTACAGTGAGGATCAGTGCGGGAGTAAATAAATAGGGAAAGAGAAAAGCAAAGGGAAGGGGGCTTAAAAAATAAGGAAGGGAAGGGTTCGATGAAGGAGTATGGGATCAGAAGTGGGGTGTGAAGGGCTAGGAGGAGGGATGAGGGAGGTGATCCAGCATCGTTGGATCAGAAAGATCTACGACTAGGATTATCGCGGGGTCTTGACAAAGGTAGCGGGGAAAATATAAAGGAAAATGTATTTTGCAGGGGCGCCTGGGAAAAAAAAAGGTAAGGGAAGGGGCTAGGGATAAGGCAAAAGCGCGGTTCTGTGGAGGAACAGGGGACTAGGGGTGGAGGAAAAAGGGCTAGAGGGCTAGCACCTAGTCGTGGGTGCAAGTCACATGAAGAAAAATGAGCGGAAGTTTTAAGCCCTCAGGGGCTTAAAGCCTGTTTTTAAAAGGGTGTATTTTTAGGCCAAAAGAGGGGTTTTTTTGGTGTTTTTTGAGGTTTCGATAGGTAAAATAGGGTAATTCAAACCATAAAAGGTGTTTTTTTATAGGTTTAAAAGGGATTTTAAGGTGAAATGAGGGGTAAAAAATGGGTTTTTTCAAAGGGAATAGAGGACAAATGAGAGGAAAGGAGGTATTTTTCATAGGAAAATGAAGGATATATGAAGGGTAAAATGAGTAAAACAATCTTGGGAAATGATGGAAAATGGCCTAAAAAAATAGTTTCTTTTGATATCAACAGGGTTTCTTGGTGGATTTTTTGAATGAAACAGCAGTGAAGATTACTTTTTGAGCTTAGAAAGCATCAGAAGGCTTCAAAAATGAGAAATTTTCTATGAAAATAATCTTTTGAAGGCTCAAGACTTGTTTTAGCCATCATTTGCTATGAAATTTTTTTACTGATGGCTAGCAGTGGCTCCACTTGGGGATGGAAACTCCTTGGAGGTGTCAAGAACTTCAGAAATTGATCTCTGGAATGTAGACCTGTGCCTTATCCATTGACAACCTTTTCTTCCTTGATCATGCTACTTGAAAAGATGATTAGTACTTTATATCAGCAAACAAATTTCTCCCAAACATTCTACCTACACAGCCTACCTTTCCTAGCATTTTTTTGCTTCATACAGTGCACTTGGAATTGCAAAACTTTGAAACTAATCTAAATCTACCCTTATTTCTTCCATGAGTTCAGATTAAACAGATGAACTCATAAATTCTCTACCTAAGCTACTATCTGCCAGGATTAAACTGTCTGACAAATTTTTATTCTCTATATTCTAAAATAGAAATTTAAACACAGTCAAATCAGGATTAGACTATCTGATTTGCCATGGTGTCTATGGCTGTATGTACAAGTTGCACATAGAATTTTTTTGCAAAAAAATAAAACAAAACTGTGAAGGCTTAAGGTCTGAAAAACAACAAAAAAAAACATCCTTCATTTTTTCTTTTAGCTCTGGTTTTGATTTTTTTAGAGCTGTTATTTTTCCATTCTTTCTTGGTTCATATTTTAAGTATGTTTGAACCAGTTCTCTTCTTTTTCTTTGGCTCATATTTTGGTCTGATTAGAGCCATTTCTTTCTATCTTAATCTAGTCTACTAATAAGCTAAGATTGAACTGTTTGGCTAATCTTCTTCACTAACCTATCAGCAGTAAATTGAAATCTACCTAGTCATGATTAGGCTATATGACTAAATAGCAGTGATCTTCTCAAGTAGTGACATTTAAGATTGCACACTTTCAGATTTTTCATTTCTTTTTTGGTATGGGGCTGTACCTTTCTTCTTTTAACTCTGCCCTCTTTTTCTCTTTTTCTATTGTTTTTGTACTTTTTATTTTCTTAAATTAAAAAGCAGTGTTATATATAATGAACAAAAATCTTTGAAACTAAAATATCAGCTAACAGAAATAATGTTTGAGAACCCTACCATTGACAGGACCTCCAAAATATTCAGCGCCATCCAATTCTTGCAAAAATAATGCATTGTTTCCAATTGAAGACTGAATAAGATAAGGGCCTTGCCATAAGTTATCAAAATTTCCATGTTTGCCCTTATCTTCTCTCCTTGAATCCCATTTCAATACTTTATCACCAATCTTAAAATCACTTTCCTTGGTTCTTTTGTCAAAAAATTTCTTGATGTTTTCTTGTAGTTGCTGTGCTCTGATGTATACTTCCTCCCTAGTTTGTTGTAGATGTATAGTCTGATTTATTCTCCTTGTCATATCATCATCTTCAGACTATACTTCTTGGATCAGCTTCATGACTGGCACTCCTAAATTGGTTGGAAATATTGCATCTGTTCCATAAAATAGCTGGTAAGGAGACATCCCAATTGACTTCTTAACTATCAATCTATCTACCCATAATGCATGTACTAGCTTACTATGCCATGATTTCTTGTTATCTTCGAGCAACTTCTTATTATGTTCACCAAAATTTTGTTTGAGGATTTTGCCAACCCATTACCTTGAGGGTAATAAGCTGTAGAATGACCCAATATAATTTGATATTTATGATAGAATTCCACCATCTTTTTAGACCCAAATGCAGCAGCGTTGTCATTTATGATCTTTCTAGGACAACCAAATCTAGACAGTATATGGTTTTCAAGGAATGAAATGAAAACTAAGTCTGTGGCATTCCTAGATGGGATGGCTTCTATCCACTTGGTAAAATAGTTTGTTGCTATGAGGATCCATCTATGTTGGGCAGATGAGGCATGATGGATTTCCCCAATGAATTCTAGACCCCACTGCTGAAAAGGGGATTCAACAATGATTGGTTGTAGAGGTAAGGGAAGCAGTTTTCTTTTGCCTTAAAAAATTTGGCATTTGTGATAGGCAGTAATCATTTTGTAGACATCTTGAAAGAGGGTGGGCCAGTAATAGCTAGCTCTAAGGATTTTGTTAGCAGTTGACTTCCAGTAGAGGTGGCCTCCACATTCTCCTTCATGAAACTCATGCTTGATCTTATCTGCATCATTCTCAGGCAAACATTTAAGCAATAATCCACTAGCATTTTTCCAATATAAACATTTATCCAAAATGCAGTAATTTACAAATTTCAAATTTAAGAATCTTGCCTTTGTTTTAGATAAACCATGAGGGGGCATTAAGATTGAGCAAAACATACAAAATATCAGCATACCAAGATGAATTCAGAAAATGATCTTCAACAATTGGAGTTGTCAACTCCTCCTGTTCATCTAATGCATTAAATATGTTTATATCAAGAGCTTGAAAGTTGGATTCAGCCATAATTTTTGCTAGACCTTGACCTTTTATGAGCTTAGTGGGCTTGATTTCTAAGTCATATTCTAAAATTACAACAATCCATTTTCCTCTTTTTCCATCTAGGTCTTGGGTCAATATGTCTTTTACAACTAAATGAGGCACAAATTCTATGATGTGGGAGTGTAAAATGTAAACTCTGAAGTCTTTTTAGGCTTTGACCAAGGCAAAGGCTTGTTTTTCCATTATATTATACTTCAGAGGTGCATCTCTTAATTCCTTGCTAAAAAATGCAATTGGTTTCTCTTGTCCATTCAATTTTTTCTGTAATAGGATAGCAGTTACTGTGTGTTCTGATGCAAATGAAAAGATGAAGAAATCCTTTGAAAAATCAGGACTGATGAGAACTGATGTTTTGGTAAGTGCTTGTTTTACCAGCTCAAATGATTTCTTTGCTTCTAAGGTCCATTTAACTCCTTCTTCTCTTTTAATCATATTTATCATGTTTCTAAGGAGTTTAGCTAAATTGGGTATGAAACTTCTCAAGAAATTAATCTTTCCAATGAAATATTGAAGTTCCTTGATGTTTCTGGGATGACGGATTTGCAATATACTATCGATCCTCTTTGGGTATATCCTTATTCCCTCTTTAGATATGATATGTCCAAGAAACTTACCTTCTTAGAGGCCAAACAATGTTTTCTTTGGATTTAAGGACAACCCATATTTTCTGCATTTCTCAAATACTTTTTTCAAGTGTATTAGGTGTTCTTCATCTGTTTTTGAATAGACAGTGATATCATCTATGTAAATCACTATGAAATAGCCTATTTCTTCTGATAATGCTATATCCATGGCTCTCTCAAATGTGACACCAACATTCATTAAACCAAAAGGCATTTTGAAATACATGAAAGTGCCCCAAGGAGTAGTAAAGGCTGTTTTAAGCTAATCATCAGGATGTACCAATATTTGATTGTAACCTGAGAAGCCATCTAGCAAAGAAATTCTTTTAGAACCAACTACCCTTTGTAAGATATGATCCATTTTGGGTAAGGAATAATTGTCCTTTAATGAGGCTTTGTTTAAGTTTCTAAAGTCAATGCAAAGCCTTATTTCTCCTGTTTTCTTCCTAATAGATATAAGATTAGATACCCACTCTCAGTATCTAACAGGGACTATAGTTCCAACATCATACATTTTCCTAATTTCTTTCTCTACTAGAGGTAATTGAACAGGGTTAATTCTGCACAATTTTTGTTTAAAAGGCTTCTGATTTTCTTTGAGGGGTATCTTATGCTGGATTATTTCTGTATCATATGATTTCAAATATTCATAACTCCATGCAAAAACATCAGAAAACTCTCTAAAAAGCTTAATGTATTTTAGTTTAATGTGAGCTGGCAGTGTCTTGGATAATTTGATCATTTTGGGCTTTTCCACACTGCCTATGTTGCATTCTTCCACTTCAGATTCAATTAGTTCCAGTTTTGGATTTTTGGCAACATCATTCAAATCAAACAATTCTTCTAATGGGATCATTACTTTTGGCAAGCTTTGATCTTTAGATTGCAGCACTTCCAGGTCTTCATTTTCTACATCTGTGCTATTTTCTGTTGTATGTTTGGGTTCATGGGTTAACATATTTATTTCAGCAATCTCAGGAGATTTTTCTTCTTCAAAAAGTGGATTTTTTTCAATAGGACAGTCATGTTCATAGTTTGAATCTGAGTTTGGTATTTCAAATTCATTTTTGGACTGTAGGAAGTCTTCTATTTTTTTATCTCCATAAAAAAATTGCCAGTATTTTTCATTATCTGGGACAACTGATCTATATTTGACTTGGGTGGTGCATTGCTTGGTTTCATAAGGTGTAAGACAAGTTCTAGTAGCAAAGGCTAATCCATTAGAAAGAATGTTTTGATTCCTTGGGACAAAGGTAATTTGGAATTCAGCAAAGGCTTTCAACAAGTCCATGGCATCATCTCTGTAGGCTCTAAGTCTGGGATGTTTAGCAGTGTATTCCCCGTTTACTTTTTTAATTATCAATTCTGAATCCCCATGAACTGCTATTCTTTTGGCCCCTAATTTCTTCAATAAATGTAGGCCTAAAAGGAGAGCTTCATACTCTGCTATGTTGTTTGTACATTGGAAGTTTAATCTATAAGAATGACTCTTAGCATGATTGTTTTTAGTGTTATGTACCCATATACCTGCTCATGCACCAGTTTTAGAGTAAGACCCATCAAAACTCATACTCCAAAGAGGATTGTTTTCAGATTTGTCATTTATTTCATTGCTGTCCTCTTTGTTTTGCTTGCCTAATATGTCACTATGTTGTTCCTGCAGGTCTGCACTATGTTGAATTTTGTTTTGTTCCTCAATATTTTCAAAGTTTTGAGGTTTTATTCTTTGATTTTCATGATCTGAACTATTTTTATGACTGTTTTGGACTTCAAGACCTATGATCTGTTTGCTGTAATTTTATGAATTAGCAAACTGGATTTTAGTTTTCTCCTTGTTTTCCTCTTCATCTATGGCTGCCACTATGTTTGGATGTGGAGAGACCACTATATTGGGTGATGTTTCAATTACTAACTCTTGCTCATTATGAATCTCATCATTGTAAAGAATGAATGAGTCAAGGTTAGTGTGTATGGAATAAAGAGGAGAGTTTTTCGGTCTTTCTTGGTTACTCACCATGTATTTCATGTGTGTTTCCCTACAAAGTCTTCTAGGTTGACTGAAGACAATGATGGTGGTATAAGTAATATCCATTTGAATAGTACCCTGTAACTTAGCACCCCATGATCTTGAAAGGAGCATGCCATATTTGGGGGGTATATCAGCCACTACAATGTCCATCACTAAGCTTTTGGCTGGAATTTGAGCTAAGTTAACACATAGATCTTTTATCAGGCATAGGCATCTTACTCTACTTGAATCAAAGGAATATAAATCTTTATAAGGTCTAGTTACCTCAAGGCCTAGTTTTTCCATCATTACTTTAGGCATGAGATTATGTGATGCCCTTGAATCAAGCATGGAATTGTGCAAAATATTATCATGGATGTTCAAACTGATGTAGAATGGAGGGGTAGTTCCTTGAAATTTTCCTTCAATTTTAGGACCAAACAGAAGCTCTAGTGTATCATCATTCAAGTTAACAGTATCATGAATTTCTTCTATGTTTAGAGCTTTCAAAACTTAACATCTATATACATTCTGAGTGACTAACTTAGTGAGTGGGACAAAGATTTTAATTTTGGAAATTTCACTCTCTAGGCTAAAGGGAATCTGATTTTTCAAAATGTTTGATTCAGCCTTTTTAGTCACTGATTCATCAGCGAAATAAACTTACTGATTTATACTATTTACAACAGTTAAAATGGTTTTTTCAGGAGCATTATTTGAAATGATAGTGCTACTAGGGTCACCACTATGTTTTTCTTTGATTTGGGTGTTTTTTCCCTTGTTTGGATCATAACTTTTAGCCACTATTTTATGATTTTATATTGTATTTTTAGAAGTATTTTCAGGGCTATTTTTGGCAGAATTTTTAGAGGTTTTCTTCTTGGGAGTTTCTTGATTCTTTTTACTTCGTAGGTCATATTGTTTAGGTGATCCTATGATGGCATTTTCAAAGTCTGGTTCATAGTATTCAGTTTCTGGTCTTCTATCATCATAGGGTGTATATAGTCCTTGTTTTCTTTCATAAATGAAATCAAAATCCTCATTGCTTACTCCCAACATGTTTATGTGCTCATCCTCTGTTTGTTCATTTGTTTCTTCATCCTCATTGACATAATTTTCTTGAAAAGGAGTTCTGATTTGTTGATCAACATCTCTTTGTCTATTTTGAGGTTGATTTCTCCTAAAGTTCTGATTTTGGTTTTGGGATTGATTCATGTTTTGAAGAGCTGTTTGATTTTCTCTAGATTGAGCTCTCCCATACATGCTCATTCTCTCCATCATCTTCTCCATCATCCTTTCCAGTTTTGATTTAGATGTGGAAGGTGCAGTTTCATCCCTATATGATACCCTCTTCTTGGTCTTCATTCTAGCTCTTTTCTCATTTAGATTTGTTTCCACACTAAGATCTCCCTTCTGCATGTCTTCTAAAGTTAAGGGATCTCTTTCTCTTAACTGATAGGCCATTTTAGGATCAAATCCTTCAGGGAATTTGGCCAAAGCTGAGCCTTGTGGAGGTTTCAAATCTGGGGGTAGTGTGTTATAAACACTATAAAATCTAGTGCAATAATCTTGAACACTTTCCCCAGTATTTCTCTTGAGGTTGTTATAATCTGAAAGTATTTGGAGAGGGTTCTTCCTAACTTGCCATTTGTTTATGAATGTTTGATGGAAATCTTGGAGATCATTGATACTATGAGGGGTTAAGCCTTTGAACCATTTTCTTGCTTCTCCCCCTAAACTTTGAGAAAATAATCCAAGTTTAATGGTCTCATCATCTATCTCATTTCTATCAAAATAGTCATTCATCTTGTCCACATGTATTTGAGCAGTAATAGTACCACCAACATCATATAATAGGATCTTGGACTGATAGTCCTGTGGAAAATTGGCTAAAGGTAAAGGAAGGACTAGAGGAGCATACCATGCTGCCATGATAGGAGGTTGTGGAAAAAATGGGGGGTTTACAAGTGAAGGGTTTATGAAAGGAGGGGGAGGATGGAATGGATTAGTTTGAATAGTGGGTGTATGAATAACCGAAGTGCTTGGATCAGCAAAAGATTATTGAGCAGATCTAGGATGAGAAAAACCAAAGTTATGAATGAAATGAAGGTCAGGTGGGGTGGTTTCTCTACTATCAGGATGTTCACCACTATGTTGGGGTGAGTGTGGAGGCTCAAAGTCTATCTGATCTATATCATCAAGTGACCTAGTTCTGAATGGGTTTCTTAAGTCAACTTGTGTATCTTGCAGAGTTAAGAGATTTTCAGGGATAGAGTTAGCTCTATGAATTGGTCTGACAATAGTTGAAGCCTTGGATTTAGGAGATTTCCTAAGGATACTTTCTGCATTTTCAACTATCTCAGGAGGATTTGGGTCAGGAAAGGCTCTAGTATAAATCTTTCTAGAAGCCAATATGTGGTGTTTTTAGACCTAATAATGAGAAAAGTTCAGCCAAATATGACAGTCTTTAAGAGGCTAACTAATCTTTTTCAAAGAAAACTCAATCCTCAAAGTCTTCTTAACTGATTTTTAATGATAATATGATAAATGTTTCCCATTGGAGTTTTAGGAAAAACCAGTGGGGTCAGCAAGCCTACTGAATACCAATGGAGTCGCCAGGTGAAGGATTTTTACTTGTTGTCAAGGTTTGGTTGTTGTTCACCATCAATAATCAATAATAACTAGTCTTGGTGACACTTGTTTCATTTAGAAATAGGGGATATTTGAGCTATGAAGTTATCTATTACTCAATATTGTTGTCTCACCAGTATGGTCGCCAGTATGTTAGGGTCTCTGTAATTTGAAGGATTGGCAAGAACAAATGCTGCAGAGCCTACATCAAAACCACTTTGGAATCCTAGGATCTAGCCCTCCTGGATTCAGAGAGGGATCTCTCTATATGAGTGTTTTCAAAGATATTTCTTTAAGGCTTAGTTTATGATATTAGGCTAGTTATAAGGCACAAGGGTTTTGTTTGGTTTTGGTTGGGATGGATATCATCAAAATGAAGGAAGTCTTTGAAGGGTAAAGGTGTGAGCAGGTTGAGAGAATTGTTCAGCTGATAGGATAAGTAAGAAACAGTATCAATCCATTGGGCTATGGAGTCACAAAAGGATTTAATTGCACAACAAGTTTCAAGAGTGGTCCATGGGGCAAGTCATCTATGTTAAAGGATTCTTTAGATTGATTTGTGATATGGAAACATAAAAAGTGTTGTGAAAGAAACAAACACACAAGAAAAACAAAGGACAACCTAAGATCAGGTAAGTACTTTTAAACTAGCCTGCTTTTGGCATGCACTTAATGGAAAGACACAAAAGTAACCAAAGATCAGGTAAGTACTTTTAAACTAGCCTGCTTTTGATATACTTTTAAGGGAAAATATTGAAAACAAAGAATAACTTAAGATCAAATAAGAACTTTGAATCTAGCCCACTTTCAGCATATTCTTAAAGGAAAAATTTCATGATAAACATAAAAAGTAGCCTAAGATCAGGTAAGTACTTTTAAACTAGCCTTATTTTGACATACTCTTAAGGGAACTTTTCAAAGCAACCGTTGGAGATAAACTAGAGGTCAGGGCTAACCATAAACTTCTCTAATTCAACTTTAATTAGAAGACTTTTCAAGAACTTTCAAAGACAATATCTCAAGTTATACTCAGTAAACATGGGCTCACCAACACTTCACTAGTTATACTCTATTGAATTACCATTGAAACACAATTAGAATAAAACATAGAGATAAATATTTATAAGTGATATTTAGGGTACTTGACAGTAAATCCTAATCTATATTTTCTGTTCTTTATCAAAGAAAGTGGGCAGTATGGAAAAAATGAGAAAAAATAACAATTACAGTAAGAAAAACATCACAATTGACATAAACCAGGATCTCATAAATCAGCTTGTGTATTTGATTTTCAAACCAGTTACAATATTCAAGTCCAGTGGTTCTTTTACAACCTCAAACTTCTCATCTCAGCCTATCTTTCTTCAATTACAAAACAAAGCTTCAGCAGCCTCAATAACTATTTACACTTGATAAGTATTCAAAACCCAACCATAATAATGAACTCCTCATATGATATTTATAGGTGAATTGAGGAGGTGGAGGGAAAGGAAGAGTTAATTGTTTAATTAATACAGAGTAAATGCTTCTCGACCTTTGGGAGGCCTTGTGGAGAATATTTCAGATGTTTAGTTCTGTTTTAATTAATTTTACATTAATTTTTATCTACTTCAGTCACTTTTGTTGACTTTGGGGCTTTTGGTAGGCTGACAATTAATTCTGAGTTGTCTTTGGCAAATATCTCTGACTTTGCATTCAATTTGTATTCTTTCTAGATGAAATCAGCTGGCAGGTGGCATTTTGAGGATTAATTGCCTCACTGATGTGGCATTTGGAGGCTTCCTTTACTGATCTATCTACTTTTGTGGCTTTAAACACTGATTTGCCTTTAATTTGTGCTTTAAGGCCTTATAATCATCTTCAGGCCTTTAAACCTTTTCTGCTGACTGTATTCACTATTAATTATCCCTTTTCTCTAGTTTTCAGCATTTATTTCTTTCTTTAATCACTGCGCTTTATCCAATTTTTTCTTGGTTTTAGCCTTTAACCCTTTATCTTTAAATATTCGCTAAATTTCCATTTTTCTGTTGTGGACAGGTGTCTTCGGTATGCTGAGGGTTTGATAATACGACAAACGCTCAAGAAACACTGGTCAAACCATGAAACTCGAACCCTAAATGCTCATTTTTTGTGATTTTGCAGTTATTTGGGCTCCAAAGGTAGTGAACCTCGGCCTTGTTTCTTATTGTATCATGAGAAGGCTTTTTGGCCTTTAAAATTTCCATTGAATCCTGCAAAAACCAATAAAATCATTAATAAAACCTGCGGTATTGGATAAACTTCTTGCAGAGTCTGGAAAAGGGTGGGAGGAGAAGTAATGAGGGGAAATAGTATGCAGGAAGAGGTTCCATGGAGGAAACCTACGAAAACCAGGTTTAAATGTGAATTTGGGCGTGAAATATGGCTTGGTGGTTGTTTGGTCAATTTAGTGTGTCCTAAATTGCTGCATTTAATTGTTAATCCGGGAATCGTAAGCTGATGAAGTGCGGCGCACTATATGTGCACATCCCTTATGAAACCAACGGTTTCGTGTGGATTTGGGTGGTTAAACCCTGACAGCAAAAGTTGCATGAAATGCAATGTTGACTATTGGATGATGAGGTGTAGATCCAACAGTGGGGGAGGAGCGCGATGGTGAAAGGTGCATGGGCGAGGGTTTTAGTGGGAGCCAGGTGGTAGCCGGAGATTGGACGGGCGTTTGAATCATGGGGGTTGGGACTGTTAGCCACCCATATTTTTCAAATTATAAGCAGTTGGTGGCTAAGTTGTTCTTTGCAGCCTTCAAGAAACAAGTTTGAATCCAGAAAATTGTTGGTACTTGAAGTCTGTTGATAAGAGTCCAAACTACTGTTGGTTCTACATGCTCTCTCTCCTCTCTGTCTCTGATATACCATGAAAATCCTAATCAAAATGTTGCTGCATCCTCCTCCTTTTTCCTCTCCCCTTCCTCCTGTTTCCTCATTCCCTCAGATCTCCTTTCCCCCATGAAGAACCCCATCAAACCCTTTATACCCCATACTCCTCCATTAATCTCATTCTCCAAGGTCGAAAACCCACTTTTCCACCTATCGGAACTTTTCTTCTCTTGCAAAATTTATTCAAAAACCATGGAAAAACATACATTTTTCATGCGTTGGGCTTTAGCCCCTCAGGCTAAGCCCTTGCTTTCTCTTCCTCCATATGTCCCCACGCCGGAACCGCGTGCTAAACCCGCCGGGCGCTTAACCTCGGAAATAATTCATTACCCGAAAAACATTGAAAACCTTTGAAAAATGCAAAAAACGGGTTTGTTCTATTTTTCCACCAAAGAAAACAATATTAAAACTCCGTCATTGCCAGACCGTCCCACATCAACGGCGAGAGGTGGCCGGCCACCTGTGACCCTCTCTTTCCTTAGCCGCGCTCGTTTTTCCTACCGGTATGTGCCCGCACCGCCTTTCGTCCGGAGGTGGTTTTGTGCCGTCGGCCAGCGATTCCACGCGCCGACTGACACGTGTTATCCACCTCACCCCGAAAACCGCCATTCCATGTCCATCTCCCGCACGTTAAACATTGTCCTGTGGCCCCGCAGCGGGAGTTCTCCCCGCCGTCGGATCTGGGCCTTCCCATCAGACGGTCCCCATCACCTTTTTCCGTTCGCTCTTTAATAAACCCGCACGCCCGTTAAATCTCTCCCGGCGCTCTCACAAATCGATCCCCGCCGTTGATCTCTTCGGATCAACGGCTCTCTGTTATCCTCCTAATTCCGTTGTACAGCCCACCTTTTCCCGTTGACTGTTCAAAATCGCTCCTGGCCGTCGATCACAATACGATCAACGGTCCCGATCTCTCCATCCACCCGCACGCCCTCCGATGCAGTCTGCCCATATAACGCAGGATTTCCTCATTTTTCTTGTTTTTTGCAGGTTTTCAAAGGGTTTTTCTTCGTATTTTACGAAATCTGAAGGATGAGAGTGACGACTCCAATCCTCCCGGTTTGTCCAGGGAATTGATCATACAGAGAAGAACAGAGATATTTACAAAGTTTCATGAGCTTTGGTAGCTGCACGTCCCTGCAAAGCTCGAAGAAGGCCGCCAATATCAGAGCAGAGAAAGAGTGTCGGATTAAAGATAAAATGAACCAGATCAGTGGTTTGATGAGAAGATTAGCGGGGATTACGGCTAAGACGGTTATAAAAAATCCTAATCCCCGGCTCAGAACACGGATTAAAGCAAAACCTAAAAGTGTTCGGCAGACAGATCACCTCCACCGCCATACTTCGAGGCGAATTGATTCCTCAACCACCACAGTGCCACCTATTGCCTCAGAAAGCTCAAACAGAGGATGAATTTATTGAACAGGATCAGATATTATGCCTCGAACAACCAAAGAAGTTATTACTACACCAGATTTCAACGACAGAATGTTTGCAGAGTAACCCTAACAGTACGCAGAGCCTCAAAGGTCAATATAAGCTCTCTTCGAGCTTACTTCTTAAGTATAAACACATTAATGCAATGTAACACCTGTAGAATTTCTTCATCGAACCTCTCGGGGTCAGGAAGACATTAATTCTGCATTGATTGTGTTTGAGATCTTTTAAACGGATCTCACCTCCTCATCCTTCTATAAATACTTCAATAGAAGATGAGTGAGGGGTTGGATTAGTTGGTTGTCAATGTAATTGCTGAAGCGCTGTAGCTGTTTCTGAGTGGAAAACTCTTGACTGTAAATAGTGGTTTCATAGGCTCTTGGAGCTCTTCTTGTAACAAATAGGTTAGGTTGTGAAGAGAGATGGATTAAAACATTGTACTTGAAGATTGTAACCGGTTTGAAGCAATCAATACAAGCTGATTTATGGGATCCTGGTCTATGCTGATGGTGATGTTATTCTCACTGTAACTTGTCATTTTATTTATGTTTTCAATTTGTTTCATTTTCCACTATAAAGAACAGTTTAAACAGTGTTAGAGTTTACTGTACACCAGTGACCTTCTCTGGCTGAAAAATCTTTATCTCAATGTTTTCCTCTTATTGTGTTATTTAGAAATGATTTAATTCAGTCTAAGCACAGAGATGCTGGCGTTCCCTCATCTTTTCGTCACTGCTGAATGTTGTTTTTAAATGTTACTTTCATATATGTTGTGTAAGGAATGAATTGAGGAAATCAAAGGTTAGCCCTGAGTCCCTTTCTTGTTTGCTCAACTATTTGTCTGTTTCCCTTAGAATGTGTCAAAAGCTGACTAGTTTCGAAGTACTTATCAGATCTTGGGCCATTCTGTGTTATCTTGGTGATTGTCTTAAAAGTAACTAAGTAAAGAAGGACTAAGATGAGGAGAAAGGTGAGCCCTGCTCACTAGTTCCTGCTCCAAAGGTTGCCTTTAAGTTTCCCTTTGTTTTTAATCTGTGTTCTATTAGAAGTGTATCAAAGGCTGGCTAGTTTCAAAGTACTTACCAGATCGTAGTTTGCTTCTATGTTTTTCTTAAGTGCCTGGTCAAAGGCTGGCTAGTTTCAAAGTACTTACCAGATCCTGGGCTGCTCTTTGTTCTGCATCTGTTGATTCCCTTTCTTGTTGTATCACCCCGTTCCATAAATCAAACTTCAAAGAGATCCTTAGGCCTAGATGACTTGCCCCGTAGATTACTCTTGAACCTGGATGTTTCAATTAAATTCCCTTATGACTCCATAGCCCAATGGATTGAAAACTTGCCATCATCTTTCTTTAGAATCAAAGCTTATTTTGTTTACTTGCAACTTCTCACCTTTGAACCTATTCGCATATAGATCTTTCCGTCTCAGACAGCAACTATGTTCAACCATCCAAGAAAACCAAACAAAACCCTTGGCCTTCATAACTAGCCTAATATCATCACCCTAAAACTTCAAAGACAATATCCATATTTGTACATATTGGAGAGATCCCTCTCTGGATTCAGGAGGGCTAGATCCTAGAATCCCAAAGTTGGTTGAAATGATGTTAACTCTGTGATCGGACTTTGCCAATCTTGCTTGTTACAGAGACCTAACATTTCTGGCGACTCCGCTGGGGACACCTTACCCAGAATCCTCATATAAACATCTTGAGAGTAAAAAGCATCCTTTTCAAGCACTACCAAAGAATGGTAATCATGATAAAACTCGTTTGAATCAGTGACAAACTAGGTCAATCCTAGGGTTCTTTAAAGTCTTTATCTAACCTTGGAAAATCAGCTAGCTCAGCCACAAGGATAGACTGTCCTTGTTTCTTAAACCGTAGCTAAGTTTTGAGGCAAAGTTAGGACATTCTTTTAAAAACCACAAATATAAACAATTCAGAAAATACCAAAAACATTTCAGATTGGTAGTAAAACACTAGTTTTGATACTTGTATACGTCTTTAATGTGTTTTACCCTATACTCTTAGACAGAGTCTGGAAAGGGCCAGGTAGCCTCTGGATCTCATCCTCTTTTGGGGGTGACATATCTAGTGAATGCCCTCCCAGTCAATCTCTGGTTAGAGTTGTTATATTTTGAGATATCCCTGAAAAGGAATGTTCCACAAACACTGAGGTGGACAGTGTACTTCTCTGAAAACTCTCTGAACCTTCCACCTGGCGACTCCACCATCCTGAGCAAACCTTAAGACTCCACTAGGAAAAACCCTCATCATTATTAAATCCTTCAAACTCAGTTAGAAGACTGTAGGATGTGAGTTGAGAAAACAAGATTAGTTAACCATCTGAAGATTGTTATACCTGGTTGAACCTCTCTTGTTTAAAGTTGGGTCTAAATAGATAAAAATTGTGGCTACTAAAAAGATTCACACTAGAGCCCATCTTGACCCCGATCCCCCTGAAATAGTTGACAACCCAGAAATAATTATTAGGAGGTCTCCTAGGATACAATCCTCAACTATCTTCAGACCACCCCTAAGAGCCAATTCAGTCCCTGAAAACCTTTCAGCTCTTCAGGAATCACAAATTGACTTATTAAATCCATTTAGAAATAGGTCTTTTGGTGATTTAGATCAGTTAGATTCTGAGCCTACCCTTTCATCTCCCGAAACCAGTGGGACTCTTGGGAATAGAGAATCAACACCTCCTGATTTTCATTTCTTACATAATCTAGGTGCCTCTCACCCGAGATCCGCTCAGAGATCTACTGCCGTTCCATCCACTTCTGTTCATCCTTCATCCACTGATCAAACCACTCCACTTCAACCCACACCTCCACTTGTAAACCCACCCCCACCACATATCATGGCAGCATGGTATGCTCCCTTAGTCCTTCCTGTACCATTAGTCAATCTTCCACAGGACTATCAGTCCAAAATTCCATTATATGATGCTAATAATACCATAACAGCATCTCAACACGTGGACAAGATGAATGACTACTTTGACATAAATGAAATTGATAATGAATCTGTCAAAATCAGATTGTTTGCTCAAAGTTTGGGGGGAGATGTGAGAAAATGGTTTAAAGGTTTAACCCCCCATAGTATTAACGACCTTCAAACCTTCCATCAAACTTTTTTAAACAAGTAGGAAGTAAGGAAAAACCCTCTCCAAGTCCTTGCTGACTATAACAATCTCCATAGGAACCCCGGGGAAAGTGTACAAGCTTATTGTACCAGATTCAACAGTGTGTATAACGCACTCTCCCCTGAACTGAAACCTCCTCAAGGATCAGCCTTAAACAAATTTCCTGAAGGGTTTGATCCAGACATGACATATTCACTTAGAGAAAGAGTCTTTGCAACCCTTGAAGACATGCAAAGAGGTGCCCTTTCTGTAGAGGTGAACCTTATGGAGAAAAGAGCAAGGATGAAAGCTGAAAAGAAAGTATCTTTTAGAGAGGAATCCACCCCTTCCACTTCAAGCTCAAAGATGGAAAGAATGATGGAAGAAATGATGAAGAAAATGAGCATTCTAGAGAGGGCGCAAGCAAGTTTAAATCAAAACGCTCCTCAAAACAGAAATCAAAACCAGAATCAGAATCTTAGAAGAAATCAGCCTCCTAACAGACCCAGGGAAGATGATCAGCAGATCATTCCTCCCTTTCATCAGAACTTTTTAAGTGAGGTTGAACAAACGGATCAAATAACAGAGGAAGATGATATAAACTTGTTTGGGGTAGATGATGATGACTTTGAGGTTCATTATGATAATAAACAAGGCCTTTATACACCTTATGATGACAGAAGAGATGATAAGCAGAATTATTATCAAAACATGGAGAACGCCGTCATAGAGCCTTTTAAGGAGTATGAACTCAGAAGTAAATCTAATCAAAAAACCCCCAACAATAAAACCTCTGACAAACCTTCTCAAAAAAGCGCTACAACCAAGTCTAGAACAATCAAACAAAAGGACAAAACAGTGGCTGCTGATTCCGGTAATGATGAAGAGAAAGACACTCAAAATATTGAAAAACAGAGTGAAAACACTAGTAGTACTAGCACCTCAGCTAGTACTCCTGCAAAAGTAACTATTTCAACCATAGATAAACCAAATCAGCAAGCTGTTTTTGCTGATAAAGTGGCAGTAAACAAGGCTGAAGTCAATGCTCTGAAGAATCAAAACCTTTTCAGCCTGGAACAGGAAATCTCAAAGATCAAAATCTCTGTTCCTTTGACTGAGTTAGCTGCCCAGCATGTATATAGGTCCAAAATTTTGAAGGCTTTAAACCTAGAGGATAACGAAGATACCCTCAATCTTAGTGATGACCAACCAGAGCTTATTTTCGGTCCAAAGATTGAAGGAAAGTTCCAAGAGGGTCCTGTCCCTCCCTTTTATGTAAGCTTAAACATTCATGACAAAATTCTTCATAATGCTATGCATGACTCAGGCGCTTCCCATAACTTGATGCCAAAAGCTGTAATGGAAAGCCTGGGTCTTGAAATTACCAGACCTTACAAAGACCTGTACTCCTTTGACTCAAGTAGGGTCAAGTGTCTAGGATTGATTAAGGATCTCTGTGTTAATCTAGCCCAAATTCCAGCCAAATGTTTAGTCATGGATGTTGTTGTGGCTGATGTTCCCCCAAAGTATGGAATGCTTTTATCAAGATCTTGGGGAGCTAAGTTACAAGGGACTATGCAAATGGACATGGCCTATGCAACCATCCCTGTCTTCAATCAAACTAGGAGGCTTTATAGGGAATCTCACATGCAATACACAGTCACAAGCCAGGAGCGGCCTCAAAACTCTCCACTTTATGCTATAAACACGAGCCTTGATTCTTTTATCATGTTCAATAATGAAACACTCACCGAACAACCTGTTTTGAAAGAATTCATGGCTGGAGTTAAAGAGGAGGAAAACGATGCCGGAGAGCCAAAACCGTTTACTATGTCCGAAGGTCCTAGCAAATTAAACACAGATCTTGAACTGCAAGTCATCCATCCATTCAACTTAAAATTTGGCAGTCAGGGAGACAGTCCTCAACCCGATGAAAAACTTGAGAAATCTAATGATACAAAGTCCGTCCATCAAACTGAAAATCTGCCTCTCTGGACTATGTATTTTGATGGGTCATGCACCAAAACAAATGCGGGTGCAGGTGTCTGGATCACTAACACTGAAAACGATCATACAGAATGCATCTCATGCAAGCTAAACTTTCAGTGTTCCAACAACATAGCAGAATATGAATCCCTTCTCTTGGGCTTGCATCTTTTGAAAAAACTAGGTGCCAAGAGAATCGACGTGTATGGGGATTCTGAATTAATCATTAGGCAAGTCAATGGGGAGTATAATGCAAATCACCCCAGACTTAGGGCCTACAGGAATGATGTCATTGATCTTTTAAAAACATTTAACGAGTACACCTTATCTTTTGTCCCAAGGAAAAGAAACATTGCTGCCCACAATTTAGCCTTTGCTGCTAGAACCTGCCCAATGTTGTATGATGACACCTCTCAGATAAAATTCAGACCAGCTATCCCAGATAACAAGAAATATTGGCAGGTATTCGATGGAGATAAACAAATAGAAGACTTCATGCAATTCAGAAATGAGTTTGAACCCCATAGTTCAGATTCAGACTATGATACAGACTGCAGTGAAGAAAATTTTCTTGGTGAAGAAGAACCGTCTCCACAGCTGGTAGATATAGACCTTCAGACTATCACATCCACACGCCAAGCAGAGTTAAGTCCGAAACCCAAAACAGAAGAAATGGAAACTCTGCATTCTAATAATGATAGTCTGCCCAAGGGTCTGGCCCCTCTAGAAGAACTATTTGATTTTGATGATGTGGCCAACAAACCAAAACTGGAACCTGTGGAAACCGAAGTGGAAGAATGTAATATAGGCAGTGAGGAAAAACCGAGATTGATTAAACTG
Organism: Pinus albicaulis; assembly: GCA_034641835.2. NCBI lineage: Eukaryota > Viridiplantae > Streptophyta > Pinopsida > Pinales > Pinaceae > Pinus > Pinus albicaulis. The sequence goes on along the minus strand of CM076575.1, from coordinate 178,707,670 downwards.
TCTAAAACTTTACCAGCTCACATTAAACTTAAATATTTGGAGCTGTTTAAAGAATTTTCTGATGTTTTTGCATGGAGTTACGAAGATCTTAAGTCCTATGACACCGAAATAATACAGCACAAAATCCCTCTTAAAGAAAACCAAAAACCATTCAAACAAAAACTGCGCCGAATCAGCCCTATCCTGTTGCCATTGGTTAAGAAGGAAATTATGAAAATGCATGATGCTGGTATTATTGTCCCTATTAGATATTCGGAGTGGGTATCTAATCTAGTGTCAGTTAGGAAAAAGACTGGAGAAATCAGGCTTTGTATAGACTTCAGGAATTTAAACAGAGCTTCATTGAAGGATAACTACCCTTTGCCCAAGATGGATCATATTTTGCAAAGGGTGGTAGGGTCTAAAAGAATCTCTTTGCTGGATGGCTATTCAGGGTATAACCAAGTCCTAGTCCACCCTGATGATCAATTAAAGACAGCTTTTACTACACCCTGGGGCACTTTCATGTATGTGAAAATGCCTTTTGGTTTAATGAATGTTGGAGCAACCTTTCAGAGAGCCATGGACATAGCATTCTCGGAAGAATTAGGCTTCTTCATCATTATCTATCTTGATGATGTAACTGTGTTTTCAAAAACAGATGAAGAACACTTAGAACATTTGAGAAAAGTTTTCGAGAAGTGTAGAAGGTTTGGGATATCTTTGAACCCCAAGAAGACTTTATTTGGTCTCCAAGAAGGTAAGCTTCTTGGACATATCATTTCAGAAGAGGGTATAAAGATAGATCCCATGAGGATTGAAGCCATATTGCAAATCTCCCATCCTCGGAACATTAAAGAGTTGCAGTCTTTCATAGGAAAGATTAACTTTTTAAGAAGATTCATCCCCAACTTGGCCGAGCTCCTTAGGAATATCACGAACATGTTGAAGAAGGAGCAAGGGGTAAAATGGACCGCAGAAGCAAAGACATCCTTTGAACTGGTTAAACAAGCGTTAACCAAAACACCAGTTCTCATAAGTCCCGATTTCTCGAAAGATTTTTATATCTTCTCATTTGCATCAGAACATACTATAGCTGCTGTCCTTTTACAGAAAAATCCACAAGGACAAGAGCAGCCCATTGCGTTCTTTAGTAAGGCATTGAGGGATGCCCCTTTGAGGTATAACATTATGGAAAAACAGGCTTTTGCTTTGGTAAAAGCTTTAAAAGACTTCAGGGTATACATCCTTCACTCACATATCGTTGCCTTTGTCCCAAATTCAGTGGTAAAAGACATTTTAACCCAGGATCCAGATGGTAAGAGAGGTAAGTGGATTGCTGTTATTCTTGAATATGATTTAGAGATTAAACCCACAAAGCTTATCAAAGGTCAGGGTCTAGCCAGGCTAATGGCTGAATCAAATTGTGAGGTTCTTGATATTAATATGATTAATACTTTGGATGACCAGGAAGAATTCTCAACTCCCATTGTTGAAGATTATTTTGCGAATTCTCCTTGGTATACTGATATTGTTTATGTTTTGCTTAATTTAAACACACCTCCTGGTTTATCCAAAACAAAGGCAAGACTCCTAAAGTTAAAAGCTGTAAACTATTGCATTATTGATAAATTTCTTTATTGGAAAAATGCTAGTGGTATATTGCTTAAATGTTTGCCTGAGTTTGATGCAGAAAAAATTAAGCAGGAATTCCATGAAGGAGAGTGTGGAGGCCATTTGTACTGGAAGTCAACAACCAACAAAATTTTGAGGGTTGGTTTCTATTGGCCTACTCTTTTTCCTGATGTACACAAACTTACAACCACTTGCCATAAATGCCAATTGTTCGAAGGCAAGAGAAAATTACTACCCCTTCCTCTGCATCCAATTACTGTTGAAGCCCCTTTTCAACAGTGGGGACTCGATTTCATAGGAGAAATCCACCCATCATCTTCTGCCCAGCACCGGTGGATCCTTACTGCCACAGACTATTTCACTAAGTGGATAGAAGCCATTCCTTGTAGGCAAGCCAATGATTCAGTCATCATTAAATTCATAGAAACCAACATCCTCTCCAGATTTGGCTGTCCTACCAAGATCATTACAGATAACGCAGCAGCGTTTGGATCTAAGAAAATGGTTGAATTCTGTCATAAGTATCAAATAACATTGGGACATTCCACTGCCTATTACCCTCAAGGTAATGGACTTGCAGAGTCTTCCAACAAAAGCTTAGTGAACATAATAAAGAAACTGTTGGAAGGCAACAAGAAGTCTTGGCACACAAAGCTGATTCATGCACTCTGGGCTGACAGATTGACTCTGAAGAAATCCATTGGTATGTCACCCTTCCAGCTTGTGTATGGTGCAGAGGCAATTTTTCCCAGCAGTCTTGGTGTACCAGTTATGAAAATAATTCAAGAGCTCCAAACTGAAGAAGATGACATAATCAGAAGAATAAATCAGACCATTCATCTTCAGCAAACCAGAGAGGAAGTGTACAACAAAGCATTACAGAAACAAGACAATATCAAGAAGATTTTTGACAAAAGAACAAAGGCCAGCAATTTCAAAATTGGGGACAAAGTCTTAAAGTGGGACTCAAAGAGGGAAGACAAGGGAAAGCATGGTAAATTTGACAATCTGTGGCTTGGCCCTTACTCCATTCATTCAGTTGCTGGAAACAATGCATTTTTCTTACAAGAGCTGAATGGGACAGAATTTTTTGGAGGTCCTGTCAATGGCAGGATGCTTAAACATTACCTTTCTTGAAATACTTCATGATTGAAGCCTTTTTGCCTTTTCCATTGTAAATACTACATTCACCATTTCGTTTAAAGTTATGAAAAATAAAAAAATACAAAAAACAAAGAAAGAAAGAAAAGAGGGCAGAAATGAAAAACAAGAAAGGCAAGGCCCCATGCCAAAAAGAGAAATGAATCTGAAAGTGTGCAAGTCTAAATGCCACTCCTTGAAACACACTTCTAAACGGTCAAACTGTTTAATCTTGACTGATTAGCTTTCAATTTTCTGCTGATAGGGTAGCAAATTTGATTTGCCAAACTGTTTAATCTTGGCTTATCAGTAGATAGAGTAGGGTAGAAATCAAGGTTCAAACAAACTCAAAATCTGAAACAAAGTTTCCAAAGAAACAACTCAAAGCTATTCTAATTTTTGAGTCAAAGAAAGGACCTGGTTCTAATTCACTCAAAACTCGAACCAGAAGACAAGCAAACATAGCTCGCAAAAAGAAAAACAGAGCTGAAAATATGAGGGAAGGCCACAATAAGAAACTTTTCAGATCTTAAGCCTTCTGTTTTGATTTTAAATTTTCTGCAAATAATAATCTATGTGCAGCTTGTCTTTATGCCATAGATCATAGCAAGTCAGACAGTTCAATCTTGGCTTAGCTATTTTTAAATTTCTGTTGTAGAATTTAGAGAATGAAAGTTTGTTGGACTGTTTAATCCCAACAAACAGTAGAATAGGTAGAGGAATATCTGAACTCAACTGTTTAATCTGAGTTCGGGGAGAAATAAGGAGTAGAAGTAGATTAGATTTACTACTTCCAAAAGAATCAAATGTTGTGTTAAGAGTTTGCCAATCCAAGTGCACTCTGATGAAGAAAAAAATGTTAGATCAGTAGGATTGGGGTAGGTAGAAGTTGTATTGATGAAATTCAGCTTTCTTTCATAACTGACCTTACTTCGTCCAGAAGAAAAGCAAGAGCAAGTGATCAGACGTCAGACACCAGTCAGCATCCCAGAGAAATCAAGCCTGAATTCTTGACGCCTTCAAGAAGACGCCATCCCCAAGTGGAGCCACTGTTAGCCACCCATATTTTTCAAATTATAAGCAGTTGGTGGCTAAGTTGTTCTTTGCAGCCTTCAAGAAACAAGTTTGAATCCAGAAAATTGTTGGTACTTGAAGTTTGTTGATAAGAGTCCAAACTACTGTTGGTTCTACATGCTCTCTCTCCTCTCTGTCTCTGATATACCATGAAAATCCTAATCAAAATGTTGCTGCATCCTCCTCCTTTTTCCTCTCCCCTTCCTCCTGTTTCCTCATTCCCTCAGATCTCCTTTCCCCCATGAAGAACCCCATCAAACCCTTTATACCCCATACTCCTCCATTAATCTCATTCTCCAAGGTCGAAAACCCACTTTTCCACCTATCGGAACTTTTCTTCTCTTGCAAAATTTATTCAAAAACCATGGAAAAACATACATTTTTCATGCTATCTCTCGGTGCTGTTCGCTTTCTCTTCCTCCATATGTCCCCACGCCGAAACCCAAGTATGAAATCACGGCGCTTAACCTCGGAAATAATTTATTGCCCGAAAAACATTGAAAACCTTTGTAAAATGCAAAGACGGGTCTGTTTTATTTTTCCACCAAAGAAAATCAAATTAAAACTCCGCCGTCGATCTGTCCCACGGATCAACGGTGCGGAGTGTACTGTCATCTGGTGGACCCCTCCCCCTTTCCGCCGCGCTGGTTTCCTTTCCCACCAGTTTGTGCCCGCACCACCTTTCGTCCGGAAGTGGTTTTGTGCCGTCGGCCAGCGATTCCACGCGCCGGCCGACACGTGTTCTCCACCTCACCCCGAAAACCGCCATTCCATGTCCATCTCCCGCGCGTTAAACATTGTCCCCGTGGTCCCGCGTCGGGAGTTCTCCCCGCCCGCCGGACTCAGCCTTCCCATCCATCGCGTCCCCATCACCTTTTTCCGTTCGCCTTAACAAACCCGCACGCCCCAAATCTCTCCCGCGCTCTCACACACCCGCCGTTGATCTCTTCGACCCGCCCTCTCGTTATCCTCCTGATTCCGTTGTACATCCCACCTTTTCCCGTTGACTGTTCAAAATCGCTCCTGGCCGTCGATCGCAATACGATCAACGGTCCCGATCTCTCCATCCACCCGCACGCCCTCCGATGCAGGCTGTCCATATAACGCAGGATTTCCTTATTTTTCTTTTTTTTGCAGGTTTTCAAAGGTTTTTCTTTGTATTCTACGAAATCTGAAGGATGAGGGTGACGACTCCCATCCTCCCGATTTGTCCAGGGAATTGATCATACGGAGAAGAACAGAGAATTTTACAAAGTTTCATGAGCTTGGTTGCCGCACGTCCCTGCAGGGCTTGAAGAAGGTCGCTAGTATCAGAGCAGAGAAAGAGTATCAGATTAAAGATAGAATGAACCAGAGCAGCGGTTTTGTGAGAAGATTGGCGGGGATTACGGCTAAGACGGTTATCAAAAGCCTAATCCCCTGCTTAGAACACGGATTAAAGCAAAACCTAAAAGTGTTCGGCCGACAGATCGCCTCCACCGCCATACTTCGAGGCGAATTGATTCTTCAACCACCACAGTGCCACCTATTGCCTCAGAAAGCTCAAACAGAGGATGAATTTATTGAACAGGATCAGATATTATGCCTCGAACAACCAAAGAAGTTATTACTGCACCGGATTTCAACGACAGAATGTTTGCAGAGTAACCCTAACAGTACGCAGAGCCTCAAAGTTCAATATAAGCTCTCTTCGAGCTTACTTTTTAGTAGAAACACATTAATGCAATATAACACCTGTAGAATTTCTTCATCGAACTTCTCGGGGTCAGGAAGACATTAATTCTGCATTAATTGTGTTTGAGATCTTTTAAATAGATCTCACCTCCTCATCCTTCTATAAATACTTCAATAGAAGATGAGAGAGGGGTTGGATTAGTTGGTTGTCAAGGTAATTGCTGAAAGCGCTGTAGCTATTTCTGAGTGGAAAAATCTTGACTGTAAATAGTGGTTTCATAGGCTCTTGGAGCTCTGCTTGTAACAGATAGGTTAGACTGTGAAAAGAGATGAATTAAAACATTGTATTTGAAGATTGTAACCGGCTTGAAGCAATCAATACAAACAGATTTATGGGATCCTGGTCTATGCCGATGGTGATGTTATTCTCACTGTAACTTGTCATTTTATTTCCGTTTTCAATTTGTTTCATTTCCACTATAAAGAACAGTTTAAACAGTGTTAGAGTTTGCTGTACACCAGTGACCTTCTCTGGCTGAAAAATCTTTATCCCAATGTTTTCTTCTTATTGTGTTATTTAGAAATGATTTAATTCAGTCTAAGTACAGAGATGCTGGCGTTCCCTCATCTGTTTGTCACTGCTGAATGTTATTTTTAAATGTTACTTTCATATATGTTGTGTAAGGAACGAATTGAGGAAATCAAAGGTTAGCCCTGAGTCCCTTTCTTGTTTGCTCAACTATTTGTCTGTTCCCCTTAGGATGTGTCAAAAGCTGACTAGTTTCAAAGCACTTATCAGATCTTGGGCCATCTTGTGTTATCTTGGTGATTGTCTTGGAAAGTAACTAAGTAAAGGAGAACTAAGATGAGGAGAAAGGTGAGCCCTGCCCACTAGTTTCTGCTCCAAAGGTTGCCTTTCAAGTTTCCCTTTGTTTTTAATCTGTTTTCTAGAGGAAGTATATCAAAGGCTGGATAGTTTCAAAGTACTTACCAGATCCTAGGTTGTTTCTATGTTTTCTTAAGTGCCTGGTCAAAGGCTGGCTAGTTTCAAAGTACTTACCAGATCCTGGGGTGCTCTTTGTTCTGCATCTGTTGATTCCCTTTCTTATTGTATCACCCCATTCCATAAATCAAACTTCAAAGAGATCCTTAGGCCTAGATGACTTGCCCCATAGATTACTCTTGAACCTGGATGTTTCAATTAAATTCCCTTATGACTCCATAGCCCAATGGATTGAAAACTTGCCATCATCTCTCTTTAGAATCAAAGCTTATTTTGTTTACTTGCAACTTCTCACCTTTGAACCTATTTGCATATAGATCTTTCCGTCTCAGACAGAAACTATGTTCAACCATCCAAGAAAACCAAACAAAACCCTTGGCCTTCATAACTAGCCTAATATCATCACCCCAACTTCAAAGACAATATCCATCTTTGTACATATTGGAGAGATCCCTCTCCGGATTCAGGAGGGCTAGATCCTAGAATCCCAAAGTTGGTTGAAATGATGTTAACTCTGTGATCGGACTTTGCCAATCTTGCTTGTTACAGAGACCTAACATTTCTGGCGACTCCGCTGGGGACTCTTACCTCAGAATCCTCATATAAACATTTTGAGAGTAAAAAGCAGCCTTTCCAAGCACTACCAAAGAATGGTAATCATGATAAAACTCGTTTGAATCAGTGACAAACTAGGTCAATCCTAGGGTTCTTTAAAGTCTTTATCTAACCTTGGAAAATCAGCTAGCTTAGCCACAAGGATAGATTGTCTTTGTTTCTTAACCGTAGCTAAGTTTTGAGGCAAAGTTAGGATATTCTTTTAAAACCACAAATATAAACAATTCAGAAAATACCAAAAACATTTCAGATTGGTAGTAAAACACTAGTTTTGATACTTGTATACGTCTTTGATGTGTTTTACCCTATACTCTTAGACAGAGTCTGGAAAGGGCCAGGTAGCCTCTGGATCTCATCCTCTTTTGGGGGTGACATATCTAGTGAATGCCCTCCCAGTCAATCTCTGGTTAGAGTTGTTATATTTTGAGATATCCCTGAAAAGGAATGTTCCACAAACACTGAGGTGGACAGTGTACTTCTCTAAAAACTCTCTAAACCTTCCACCTGGCGACTCCACCATCCTGAGCAGACCTTAAGACTCCGCTGGGAAGAAACCTTGTCATGATTAAATCCTTCAAACTCAGTTAGAAGACTGTAGGATGTGAGTTGAGAAAACAAGATTAGTTAACCATCTAAAGATTGTCATACCTGGTTGAACCTCTCTTGTCGAAAGCCGGGTCTAAATAGATAAACATTGTGGCTACTAAAAACATTCACACCAGAGCCCATCCTGACCCAGACCCTCCTGAAATAGTTGACAACCCAGAAAGAATCCTTAGGAGGTCTCCTAGGATACAATCCTCAACTATCTTCAGACCACCCCTAAAAGCCAATTCAGTCCCTGAAAACCTTTCAGCTCTTCAGGAATCACAAACTGACTTATTAAATCCATTTAGAACTAGGTCTTTTGGTGATTTAGATCAGTTAGATTCTGAGCCTACCCTTTCATCTCCCGAAACCAGTGGGACTCTTGGGAATAGAGAATCAACACCTCCTGATTTACATTTCTTACATAATCTAGGTGTCTCTCACCCGAGATCCACTCAGAGATCTACTACTGTTCCATCCACTTCTGTCCATCCTTCATCCACTGTTCAAACCACTCCACTTCAACCCACACCTCCACTTGTAAACCCACCCCCACCACATATCATGGCAGCATGGTATGCTCCCTTAGTCCTTCCTGTACCATTAGTCAATCTTCCACATGACTATCAGTCCAAAATTCCATTATATGATGCTAATAATACCATAACAACATCTCAACATGTGGACAAGATGAATGACTACTTTGACAGAAATGAAATTGATAATGAATCTGTCAAAATCCGACTGTTTGCTCAAAGTTTGGGGGGAGAAGTCAGAAAATGGTTTAAAGGTTTAACCCCCCATAGTATTAACGACCTTCAAGCCTTCCATCAAACATTTTTAAACAAATGGGAAGTAAGGAAAAACCCTCTCCAAGTCCTTGCCGACTATAACAATCTCCATAGGAACCCTGGGGAAAGTGTACAAGCTTATTGTACCAGATTCAACAGTGTGTATAATGCACTTTCCCCTGAACTGAAACCTCCTCAGGGATCAGCCTTAAACAAATTTCCAGAAGGTTTTGATCCAGACATGACATATTCACTCAGAGAAAGAGTCTTCGCAACCCTTGAAGATATGCAAAGAGGTGCTCTTTCTGTGGAGGTGAACCTCATGGAGAAAAGAGCAAGGATCAAAGTTGAAAAGAGAGTATCTTTTAGAGAGGAATCCACCCCTTCTACTTCGAGCTCAAAGATGGAAAGAATGATGGAAGAAATGATGAAGAAAATGAGCATTCTAGAGAGAGCACAAGCAAGTCTAAATCAAAATGCTCCTCAAAACAGAAATCAAAACCAGAATCAGAATCTTAGAAGAAATCAGCCTCCTAACAGACCCAGGGAAGATGATCAGCAGATCATTCCTCCCTTTCATCAGAACTTTTTAAGTGAGGTTGAACAAACAGATCAGATAACAGAGGAAGATGATATAAACCTGTTTGGGGTAGATGATGATAACTTTGAGGTTCATTATGATAATAAACAAGGCCTTTATACGCCTTATGATGACAGGAGAGATGATAATCAAAATTACCATCAAAACATGGAGAACGCTGTCATAGAGCCTTTTAAAGAGTATGAACTCAGAAGCAAATCTAATCAACAATCCCCCAACAATAAAACCTCTGACAAACCTTCTCAAAACAGCGCTACAACCAAGACTAAAACAATCAGACAAAAGGACAAAGCAGTGGCTGTTGATTCTGGTAGTGGTAAAGAGAAAGACACTCGAAATATTGAAAAACAGAGTGAAAACACTAGTAGTACTAGCACCTCAGTTAGTACTCCTGCAAAAGTAACTGTTTCAACTGTAGATAAACCAAATCAGCAAGCTGTTAGTGCTGATAAAGTGGCAGTAAACAAGGCTGAAGTCAATGCTTTAAAAAGTCAGAACCTTTTCAGTCTGGAACAGGAAATCTCAAAGATCAAAATCTCTGTTCCTTTGACTGAGTTGGCTGCCCAACATGTATATAGGTCCAAAATTTTGAAGGCTTTAAACTTGGAGGATAACGAAGATACTCTCAATCTTAGTGATGACCAACCAGAGCTTATTTTCGGTCCAAAGATTGAAGGAAAGTTCCAAGAGGGTCCGGTTCCTCCCTTTTATGTAAGCTTAAACATTCATGACAAAATTCTCCATAATGCTATGCATGACTCAGGCGCTTCCCATAATTTAATGCCAAAAGCTGTGATGGAAAGCCTGGGTCTTGAAATTACCAGACCTTACAAAGACCTGTACTCCTTTGACTCAAGTAGGGTTAAGTGTCTAGGATTGATTAAAGATCTCTGTGTTAATCTGGCCCAAATTCCAGCCAAATGTTTAGTCATGGATGTTGTTGTGGCTGATGTTCCCCCAAAGTATGGAATGCTTTTATCAAGATCTTGGGGGGCTAAGTTACAGGGGACTATGCAAATGGACATGGCCTATGCAACCATCCCTGTCTTCAATCAAACTAGGAGGCTTTATAGGGAATCTCACATGCAATACACGGTAACAAGCCAGGAGCGGCCTCAAAACTCTCCACTTTATGCTATAAACACGAGCCTTGATTCTTTTATCATGTTCAATAATGAAACACTCACCGAGCAAATTGTTTCGAAAGAATCCATGGCTGGAGTTAAAGAGGAGGAAAACGATGCCGGATTGCCAAAACAGTCTACTGTGTCCGAAGGTCCTAGCAAATTAAACACAGAGCTTGAACTGCAAGTCATCAACTCGTTGAACTTAAAACTCGGCAGTCAAAAAGACAGTCCTCAACCTGATGAAAAACTTGAGGAATCTAATGATACAAAGTCCATTCATCAAACTAAAAATCTGCCTCTCTGGACTATGTATTTTGATGGGTCATGTACCAAAACAAATGCAGGTGCAGGTGTTTGGATCACTAACACTGAAAACGATCATACAGAATGCATCTCATGCAAATTAAACTTTCAGTGTTCCAACAACATAGCAGAATATGAATCCCTTCTCTTGGGCTTGCATCTTTTGAAAAAACTAGGTGCCAAGAGAATCGATGTATATGGGGAATCTGAATTAATCATTAGGCAAGTCAATGGGGAGTATAATGCAAATCACCCCAGACTTAGGGCCTACAGGAATGATGTCATTGATCTTTTAAAAACATTTAACGACTACACCTTATCTTTTGTCCCAAGGAAAAGAAACATTGCTGCCCACAATTTAGCCTTTGCTGCTAGAACCTGCCCAATGCTGTATGATGACACCTCTCAGATAAAATTCAGACCAGCTATCCCAGATAACAAGAAATATTGGCAGGTATTTGATGGAGATAAACAAATAGAAGACTTCATGCAATTCAAAAATGAGTTTGAACCCCATAGTTCAGAGTCAGAATATGATACAGACTGCAGTGAAGAGAATTTTCTTGGTGAAGAAGAACCGTCTCCACAGCTGGTGGATATAAACCTTCAGACTATCACATCCACACACCAAGCAGAATTAAGCCCAAAACCCGAAACAGAAGAAATGGAAACTCTGCATTCTAATAATGATAGTCTGCCCAAGGGTTTGGCCCCTCTAGAAGAACTGTTTGATTTTGATGATGTGGCTAACAAACCAAAACTGGAACCTGTGGAAACTGAAGTGGAAGAATGTAATATAGGCAGTGAGGAAAAACCGAGATTGATCAAACTGTCTAAAACTTTACCAGCTCACATTAAACGTAAATATTTGGAGCTGTTTAAAGAATTTTCTGATGTTTTTGCATGGAGTTACGAAGATCTTAAGTCCTATGACACTGAAATAATACAGCACAAAATCCCTCTTAAAGAAAACCAAAAACCATTCAAACAAAAACTGCGCAGAATCAACCCTGTCCAGTTGCCGTTGGTTAAGAAGGAAATTATGAAAATGCATGATGCTGGTATTATTGTCCCTATTAGATATTCTGAGTGGGTATCTAATCTGGTGTCAGTTAGGAAAAAGACTGGAGAAATCAGGCTTTGTATAGACTTCAGAAATTTAAACAAAGCCTCATTAAAGGATAACTACCCTTTGCCCAAAATGGATCATATTTTGCAAAAGGTGGTAGGGTCTAAAAGAATTTCTTTGCTGGATGCCTATTCAGGGTATAACCAAGTCCTAGTCCACCCTGATGATCAGTTAAAGACAGCCTTTACTACACCATGGGGCACTTTCATGTATGTGAAAATGCCTTTTGGTTTAATGAATGCTGGAGCAACCTTTCAGAGAGCCATGGACATAGCATTCTCGGAAGAATTAGGCTTCTTCATCATTATTTATCTTGATGATGTAACTGTGTTTTCAAAAACAGATGAAGAACATTTAGAACATTTGAGAAAAGTTTTCGAGAAGTGCAGAAGGTTTGGGATATCTCTGAACCCCAAGAAGACTTTATTTGGTCTCCAAGAAGGTAAGCTTCTCGGACATGTCATTTCAGAACAGGGTATAAAGATAGATCCCATGAGGATTGAGGCCATTCTGCAAATCTCCCATCCTCGGAATATCAAAGAGTTGCAATCTTTCATAGGAAAGATTAACTTTTTAAGAAGGTTCATCCCAAACTTGGCTGAGCTCCTTAGGAATATCACAAACATGTTGAAAAAGGAGCAAGGGGTAAAATGGACCACACAAGCAAAGACATCCTTTGAACTGGTTAAACAAGCGTTAACCAAAACACCGGTTCTCATAAGTCCTGATTTCTCAAAAGATTTTTATATCTTCTCATTTGCATCAGAACATACTATAGCTGCTGTCCTTTTACAGAAAAACCCACAAGGACAAGAGCAGCCAATTGCATTCTTTAGCAAGGCATTGAGGGATGCCCCTTTGAAGTATAACATTATGGAAAAACAAGCTTTTGCTTTGGTGAAAGCTTTAAAAGACTTCAGGGTATACATCCTTCACTCACATATCATTTCCTTTGTCCCAAATTCAGTGGTAAAAGACATTTTAACCCAGGATCCAGATGGTAAGAGAGGTAAGTGGATTGCTGTTATTCTTGAATATGATTTAGAGATTAAACCCACTAAGCTTATCAAAGGTCAGGGTCTAGCTAGGCTAATGGCTGAATCAAATTGTGAGGTTCTTGATATTAATATGATTAATGCTTTGGATGACCAAGAAGAATTCTCAACCCCCATTGTTGAAGCTTATTTTGCGAATTCTCCTTGGTATACTAATATTGTTTATGTTTTGCTTAATTTAAACACACCTCCTGGTTTATCCAAAACAAAGGCAAGATTCCTAAAGTTAAAAGCTGTAAACTATTGCATTATTGATAAATGTCTTTATTGGAAAAATGCTAGTGGTCTATTGCTTAAATGTTTGCCTGAGTTTGATGCAGAAAAGATTAAACAGGAATTCCATGAAGGAGAGTGTGGAGGCCATTTGTACTGGAAGTCAACAGCCAACAAAATTTTGAGGGCTGGTTTCTATTGGCCTACTCTTTTTCCTGATGTACACAAACTTACAACCACCTGCCATAAATGCCAATTGTTCGAAGGCAAGAGAAAATTACTTCCCCTTCCTCTGCATCCAATTACTGTTGAAGCCCCTTTTCAACAGTGGGGACTTGAATTCATAGGAGAAATCCACCCATCATCTTCTGCCCAGCACCGGTGGATCCTCACTGCCACAGACTATTTCACTAAGTGGATAGAAGCCATTCCGTGTAGACAAGCCAATGATTCAATCATCATTAAATTCATAGAAACCAACATCCTCTCCAGATTTGGCTGTCCTACCAAGATCATTACAGATAACGCAGCAGCGTTTGGATCTAAGAAAATGGTTGAATTCTGTCATAAGTATCAAATAATATTGGGGCACTCCACTGCCTATTACCCTCAAGGTAATGGACTTGCAGAGTCTTCCAACAAAAGCTTAGTGAACATAATAAAGAAACTGTTGGAAGGCAACAAGAAGTCTTGGCACACAAAACTGATTCATGCACTGTGGGCTGACAGATTGACTCTGAAGAAATCCATTGGTATGTCACCCTTTCAGCTTGTGTATGGTACAGAGGCAATTTTTCCCAGCAGTCTTGGTGTACCAGTTATGAAAATAATTCAAGAGCTCCAGACTGAAGAAGATGACATAATCAGAAGAATAAATCAGACCATTCATCTTCAGCAAACCAGAGAGGAAGTGTACAACAAAGCATTACAGAAACAAGATAATATCAAGAAGATTTTTGACAGAAGAACAAAGGCCAGCAACTTCAAAATTGGGGACAAAGTCTTAAAGTGGCACTCAAAGAGGGAAGACAAGGGAAAGCATGGTAAATTTGACAATCTGTGGCTTGGCCCTTACTCCATTCATTCAGTTGCTGGAAACCATGCATTCTTCTTACAAGAGCTGAATGGGACAGAATTGTTTGAAGGTCCTGTCAATGGCAGGATGCTTAAACATTACCTTTCTTGAAATACTTCATGATTGAAGCCTTTTTGCCTTTTTCATTGTAAATACTACATTCACCATTTCATTTAAAGTTATGAAAAATCAAAAAATACAAAAAACAAAGAAAGAAAGAAAAGAGGGCAGAAATGAAAAAACAAGAAAGGCAAGGCCCCATGCCAAAAAAAAAAAAAAAAAAAAAAAAAAAAAAATGAATCTGAAAGTGTGCAAGCATAAATGCCACTCCTCTAAACACGCTGCTAATTGGTCAAACTGTTTAATCTTGACTGATTAGCTTTCAATTTTCTGCTGATAGGGTAGCAAATTTGAGTTGCCAAACTGTTTAATCTTGGCTTATCAGTAGATAGAGTAGGGTAGAATTCAAGGTTCAAACAAACTCAAAATCTGAACCAAAGTTTCCAAAGAGAGGACTCAAAGCTACTCTAATTTCTGAGTCAAAGAAAAGACCTGGTTCTGATTCACTCAAAACTCGAACCAGAAGAAAAGCAAAGATAGCTCACTAAAAAGAAAAAAAACAGAGCTGTAAATATGAGGGAAGGCCACAATGAGAAAATTTTCAGATCTTAAGCCTTCTGTTTTGATTTTAAATTTTCTGCAAATAATAATATATGTGCAGCTTGTCTTTATGCCATAGATCATAGCAAGTCAAACAGTTCAATCTTGGCTTGGCTATTTTTAAATTTCTGTTGTAGAATTTAGAGAATGAAAGTTTGTTGGACTGTTTAATCCCAACAAACAGTAGAATAGGTAGAGGAATATCCGAACTCAACTGTTTAATCTGAGTTCGGGGAGAAATAAGGAGTAGAAGTAGATTAGATTTACTGCTTTCAAAAGAATAAAATGTTGTGTTAAGAGTTTGCCAATCCAAGTGCACTCTGATGAAGAAAAAATGTTAGACCAGTAGGATTGGGGTAGGTAGAAGTTGTATTGATGAAATTCAGTTTTCTTTCATGACTGACCTTATTTTGTCCAGAAGAAAAGCGAGAGCAAGTGATCAGATACTGGACACCAGTCAACATCCTAGAGGAATCAGGTCTGAATTCTTGATGCCTTCAAGAAGGCACCATCCCCAAGTGGAGCCACTGTTAGCCACCTATATTTTTCAACTATGACAATTGGTGGCTAAATGGTCTTTGCAGCCTTCAAGAAACAAGTTTAAAATCCTGAAAATTGTTGGTACTTGAAGTCTGTTGACAAAATTCCAAACTACTGTTGGTTCTACATACTCTCCCTCCTCTCTGCCTCTGATATACCATGAAAATCCTAATCAAAATGCTGCTGCATCCCCCTCCTTGTCCTCTCCCCTTCTTCCACCTTTCCTCCGTTTTTTCAACTCTCTTCTCGACCATAAAAGGCCTCATCAAACCCTTTTATATCCCATATTCCTCCATTAATCTCATTCCCCAAGGTCGAAAACACACTTTTTAACCTATCGGAGCCTTTTCTCCTCTTGCGAAAATCATTGAAAAACCATGGAAAAACATACATTTTTCATGCGTTGGGCTTTAGCCCCTCAGGCTAAGCCCCTGCTTTCTCTTCATCCATATGTCCCCACGCCGGAACCACGTGCTAAACCCGCCAGGCGCTTAAACTCGGAAATAATTCATTGCCCGAAAAACATTGAAGACCGTTGTAAAATGAAAAAAACGAGTTTGTTTTATTTTTCCAAGGAAGAAAATAATATTAAAACTCCGCCGTCGATCTGTCCCACAGATCAACGGTGCGGAGTGTGCTGTCATCTGGTTGACCCCTCCCCCTTTCCGCCGCGCTGTTTTCCTTTCCCCCCAGTATTTGCCCGCACCGCCTTTCGTCCGGAGGTGGTTTTGTGCCGTCGGCCAGCGATTCCACGCGCCGACTGACACGTGTTATCCACCTCACCCCGAAAACCGCCATTCCATGTCCATCTCCCGCGCGTTAAACTTTGTCCTATGACCCCGCAGCGGGAGTTCTCCCCGCCGTCGGATCTGGGCCTTCCCATCCGACGGTCCCCATCACCTTTTTCCGTTCGCTCTTTAATAAACCCGCACGCCCGTTAAATCTCTCCCGGCGCTCTCACAAATCGATCCCCGCCGTTGATCTCTTCGGATCAACGGCTCTCTATTATCCTCCTGATTCCGTTGTACAGCCCACCTTTTCCCGTTGACTGTTCAAAATCACTCCTGGCCGTCGATCGCAATACGATCAACGGTCCCGATCTCTCCATCCACATGCACGCCCTCCGATGCAGTCTGCCCATATAACGCGGGATTTCCTCATTTTTCTTGTTTTTTGCAGGTTTTCAAAGGGTTTTTCTTCGTATTTTACGAAATCTGAAGGATGAGAGTGATCGACCCAATCCTCCCGGTTTGTCCAGTGAATTGGATCATAACAAGAGAAGAACAGAGAGATATTTACAAAGTTTCATGAGCTTTCGTAATGCACGTCCCTCGCAGCTCGAAGAAGGCCGCCGTCATCGCAGCAGAAAGAGTGTTGAGACAAGAAAGATAAAATGAACCAGATCGCTGGTTTGATGAGAAGATTAGCGGGGATTACGTTGCTATCAAAAAGCCTAATCCCTACGAACACGATTAGCAAAACCTTTTGGTGTTCAAGAGACAAGATCAATTCTCCACCGCCATACTTCGAGGCGAATCGATTCCTCAACCACCACAAAGGCCACCTATTGCCTCGAAAGCTCAAACAGGATGAATTTATTGAATAGGATCATATATTATGCCTCGAACAACCAAAGAAGTTATTACTGCACCAGATTTCAACGACAGAATGTTTGCAGAGTAACCCTAACAGTACCTAGAGCCTCAAAGGTCAATATAAGCTCTCCTCGAGCTTACTTTTTAAGTAGAAACACATTAATGCAATGTAACACCTGTAGAATTTCTTCATCGAACCTCTCGGGGTCAGGAAGACATTAATTCTGCATTGATTGTGTTTGAGATCTTTTAAACAGATCTCACCTCCTCATCCTTCTATAAATACTTCAATAGAAGATGAGTGAGGGGTTGGATTAGTTGGTTGTCAATGTAATTGCTGAAGCGCTTTAGCTATTTCTGAGTGGAAAACTCTTGACTGTAAATAGTGGTTTCATGGGCTCTTGGAGCTCTGCTTGTCACAGATAGGTTAGACTGTGAAAAGAGATGAATTAAAACATTGGATTTGAAGATTGTAACCGGCTTGAAGCAATCAATACAAGCTGATTTATGGGATCCTGGTCTATGCCGATGGTGATGTTATTCTCACTGTAACTTGTCATTTTATTTCCGTTTTCAATTTGTTTCATTTTCCACTATAAAGAACAGTTTAAACAGTGTTAGAGTTTGTTGTACACCAGTGACCTTCTCTGGCTGAAAAATCTTTATCCCAATGTTTTCTTCTTATTGTGTTATTTTGAAATGATTTAATTCAGTCTAAGTACAGAGATGATGGCGTTCCCTCATCTTTTCGTCACTGCTGAATGTTATTTTTAAATGTTACTTTCATATATGTTGTGTAAGGAATGAATTGAGGAAATCAAAGGTTAGCCCTGAGTCCCTTTCTTGTTTGCTCAACTATTTGTCCGTTTCCCTTAGGATGTGTCAAAAGCTGACTAGTTTCAAAGTACTTATCAGATCTTGGGCCATTCTGTGTTATCTTGGTGATTGTCTTGGAAGTAACTAAGTAAAGGAGAACTAAGATGAGGAGAAAGGTGAGCCCTGCCCACTAGTTTCTACTCCAAAGGTTGCCTTCAAGTTTCCCTTTGTTTTTAATCTGTTTTCTATTAGAAGTGTATCAAAGGCTGGCTAGTTTCAATGTAATAATCTTTAATGTCTTGAGCACGGATTCTTGTACACAGCCAAGAATTGTTTCTCAAGGAACAACACTACCCTTGAAACCGATATCAAACCCTGCATAAAACCAACAAACACGTTATAAAATCCTATGGGGTTAGAAAATACTGTTTACAGAGGCTAGCGGAGGGTGGGAGGAGTAGTAAAGAGGGGAAAAAACATGTAGGAGGAGATTCTTTGAAAAAATTAGTGAGAATGTGATTTAAAACTAAATTTAGTGTGAAACTTTGGATTAGTGGTCTTGTGAAAACCGTCGGCAGTTTTCGCGCGACATTTAGGAGGTAAGCAGTTTTGACGCGGTTGAATGTGATTCCATACATTACGTGACACACCCCCCTTATGAAACCGGTGGTCTCGTGTGGATTCAGGTGGTTAAACCCCGTCACAAAAAAATGCGCAAATTAGAATGTAGGCCGTTGGATCTGGGGGTGCAGATCCAATGGTGGGGGAGGAGCGCGATGGACGAAAATTGCTCAAGCGAGGATTTTAGTGGGAAACAGGTGTCAAGAGGGGATTGGGGAATGGTTTTGTGGGTGGAAGGTAGGGCCTAGAGTATGACGTCAGCTACTTTGTTCGGTAGCACAGGTGTGTGCGATGGGTTATACGTCGGGTCGAACAGGATCCATTAGATATAATTGATCTACAGTGTAGATTGATTGTGAGGCTGGATGGATAGATATTTGTTGAGAGAATGGAGGGTGAAAGAGGAAGGATGGTGGCTATCAGATCAAGGCTTGAGGACTTTCATCTACGGTTAAGATTTGTCGAGGAATTGACAAGTAGGGAAAAATAGAAATAGGGGGCTTAAAGAATAAGGAAGGGAAGCGTTCGATGAGGAGTATGGGACCAGAAGTGGGTAGTGAAGGGCTAGGTAAAAAAGGGCTAGGAGGAGGGATGACGGAGGTGATCCAGCGCTATTGGATCGGAAAGATCCACGGCAAGGATTAACACGGGGTTTGACAAAGGTAGCGGGGAAAATATAAAGGAAAATGTATTTTACAGGGGCACGGGGGAAAATAAAGGTAAGGGAAAGGGCTAGGGATAAGGTAGAAGCACGGTTCTGGGGAGAAAAAGCGACTGGGGGCGGAAGGTAAGAAGGGGCTGGAGGGCTAAGGATTTAGTGCCAGGTCGCAGGTGTTAGGTCATATGACAGAGAAGGAGCTGAAGTTTTAAGCCCTCAGGGGCTTAAATCCTGTGTATAAAAGGGACGCATTTTAGGCCAAAAGAGGGGCTTTTTAAGTGTTTTTTGAGGTTTCGATAGGTAAAAAAGGGTAATTAAAACCATAAAAAGGTGATTTTTATAGGTTTGAAAAAGGGATTTTTGAAGGTTTTTTAAGAAGATGAAGGGTAAATGAGAAGGAGAAATGGGGATTTTCAGAGGGAAAATGAGAGGAAAAATGAATGAAATAGGCTTTAGAAAATGATGGAAAATGGCCTAAAAAACAGTCTCTTTTGATATCAACAGGGTTTCTTGGTGGATTTTTGAATGAAACAGCAGTGAAGATCACTCTTAAGTTAGAAAGAACCAGAAGGATTCAAGAATGAGAAATTTTCTGCCAAATTAATCTCTTGAAGGCTCAAGACTTGTTTTAGCCATCATTTTCCATCACAAAAATTTATTAATGGCTAACAGATCTAACCTTATTTCATTTGAGGGCTCAGATTAAACTGTTGAGCTACTCATTCATTCTCTAAATATCTATTGATTTGTCAATTTTAAACTATTTTACATTGTTAGTCTTCAGTATTTTTCACCTGTTGATGATGACTAGTTTTTAAAACCAAGTTTTGTAGCAGCTGATCTCAAATTTGTCAAATTTTCTAGCTGGAAAACACCCATAAACATTTTTTCCCTCCTAACCTTTTCAATCAGCCCATGATGAGATAAAACCTAATTTTCAATCCCTATCCAACCTTATTCATGCAAAATTTTCCATCAGCTCCAAAGAGAATACTCCAAATATGTCCAAAAAGTCTCCCCTAAGTTAGGTAGTGGCGCTTTAGGAATTTCTCCCTTAGAAAACTATCCTAAAGCAAAAAGAACCTCTATATAATATCAACCAGTCCTAGATAACCTTACTATTCTGCAAATAAATCTTTATTACACTCTTAAGTCACGCCACTAACAAACCTTGATGACTCAGCAATGCATATGCCCTAAGTCAAACTGAGATTAGGTGGATTTACAGTGTTTTAATGGATCTTTCAAGAACAGAAGGGTACCAGTGTTCCAGAAGACATTATTAAATTCAACATGAGAAGGAAATTTCTTCTCATGTGGTTTTGAGCTTGGGATGAAAGTATTGGACAAAGATTTATTTCATTAAGTTCCTGCAAACACAGTCAAAGGTTAGTGAATTATAAATGACAAGAAATGCTCTGTAGATACTGGCCAGGCTGCTTATGATGTCTAAATAGGAACAAAGGTATTTGAACAACAGAATTACATGTCTCACAGAAATTCCCATCATGGCTTATTGTCAATTTGTCATTTTCATTTTCTTAAGTATGAATAGGAAATGAAAGGAAAGATAACACTATTTGAAAGCTCATGAAATGGCATCTTTGAGAAAACCTCCTCCATACATGAGAAATGGGTTGAAATAATGATAAACCCTCCTCCATACATGAGCAGAGGGTTTGGAAATGTGATAAAGGCCTCCTTCATCTAATAAGCAAAGGGCCAGGAACAGAGGCAGGGTTTTAAGTGCAGTGGGAAATCCACTGAAGGCTTATCGATAGAAAAATGGTGTTAAGAAATACAGGGAAAGTTGTGGTGTTTTAAAAGGTGCTTACATGAGTTTCGTTGCTAAAACATATAATTGAAATATAGTGTGAAGCTAATTGGATGATTATGAATGAAGAAATGTAGTTAAGAAAATGTCCAAGGAAGTAAAACAATCTTGGTTTTAAACTGAATTCTGCTAATAAGTATAAAGAAAACCACTAGCAGTTGTTCAAGAATATTCTCCATTTGGTTAAAATAGGGGTTGAAAAGAGCCCAGGAATTTGTTAAACATAAGCCTCCTTCATAAAAAAGTAGAAGGCTCACCATTGTTTGAGGATGAAGAACATTCATTTTCAGTGTGGCTTAGATTTCAAAAGAATCTACTGTCAAAAATGGTAAAATGAATGAGAAATTCATTATTCTTACAGACTTTTGTTGAAGCCTAGAAAATCAGGTCTACAACAAGGGGGATACCCACCCGGTCCGGACCTTGGTTAGCAGCTCCTTTTCCGTTTGGTGTAGTGGGTCTGACTAGGGATAATGGGACCAGTTTCCCAGTTTGTGTGTGTGTTGAGAATAGATATTTCCTTTCTAAAAAAGGTTCCTAAGTGAAGTGCTTTTATGCTATTTCTAATCTAATCATATGCAAATTGTATTCTAATTAAAATAGAAATATCTAATTCTAAACTAAACCCGGGCTAAGATTTTGTTTATGCGATCTAAAATGATTTCGAATAACAATCGGTAATAAAGATCACTAAATTGCTATAAGAAAAGAATTCAATAAAGATAAACCACTTCATATAAGAAGTTAGATGAAGTAGTTGTGAAAAACATATCGCATAATAAGCTATTCATACATTAAGCATAAACAAATAGTCATCACCGTACAAAAGTGCCAAATGATAACTGAAGCATTCAAGCATCAATATATAAATAACTGAACATAAATATCACTTTTAACACAAAAGAAGAAAAAGTTAAGAGATAAAAGTACCATTTATAATTGGTTCTACTCATGAGCTAGAAGCAATAATGATTTATCTCCTCCTAATCCAACATCTACTAAGAGTACAGAAATGCAACATGAGTAGTAGATATTAGACACAGATATCAATAAATCTCGTTCCATTCATTCATCAAAACCTCCTCTGAGGGTGCAGAAGTGCATGTTCTGAGGATAAGTTTTTGACAAATTTTTGGACCCTTCTCTAAATGCATGAGAAGGGTTTAAATACTACTAACTAAATCTAATGATAGTTTATTACAAAAATTTAGGATTCGGTTTAAATGACCGTCCTTTTTCCAGGAAAAAGTAAAGTAAAACTAACACTAAATCTAAAACTAAAATTAACAACTAACTACTTGTGAATCTGGTCTTTGAATTTGCAAGCATCCAGCATTGATTTGAGAAGAGGGGGCTGGCCGACTTCAGATTTCAATTGTCCCGGAAAGACAGAATCAGCAAGTGTGTGTGCGATCTTCTCAACAGAATTAATGATGCAATTAAGAGTACTGCATTGACTGTGTGGTTTTACTAGACAGGTCCAGTAAGAATCCCAGTTTAATTTTGTCAATTCTTGAATTGATTTTGCCTTCTCTTCCGCTTTCTATTTCCACTCTGTTTGCAATTTTTGTGCTTGTGGTAGGTATCCAGGAATGGTTTCTAAAACTAAATTAACCTTGTGAAAATTCTCATTTACACAATCAGTAATTTTGCTTGCTGTTGTAGCTTCTTCCTCTGCTGCTTTTTCTGCCTCTCTAATCTGTGCAACCCAAATGCTAAAGAGCATTTCTCTATGGCTGTCATTGATAATTGGTGCTCCTACCCTTTTTCCTTCCTCTGTCTTTTTCCATGCCAAATAATTAGTAACTATTTCATTAGTTAAATCATAATCATGTCGTAATTCTACGACATGATTAGTGATTCTATCACTTTCTTGACAAAAAGACTTCCACTGTGAAATCTTTTGGCATAATATATCCTGTTGTTGTAGTAATTGATTATTTAAAGAAATAGATTCTGAAATAAACTCTGTAAGCTTGGGGTCTTATTTATGAGTTTCTTGCATAATCTGTATTTGTTTTTCTTTTTCATCCAATCTTGCCTGATACCCGATCTTCATTTGCTGAAACTCTTGCTGTAACTTTTCAAATTTCATCTGTGCTTCACTGTTGGCATGTGCTTGTTGCAATTGTTGTTGTAGAACTTGTGTCTGATCCTCTTTTTCATTTAATAACATCCTTACCTCAGATTATTTGTCAACAGTTGCAGAGTCATAAGCTCCTGTTATCTGAGATAATTTAGTAAGATTTTCAGTGGGATTTGTAGTAGGATCTTTCCATAAAACATCCAATTGTTCTGCATCAGTAGAGAGCGCACTTTCTAATTTTCTCTTCTTTCTTTGCTTCCTTACTACTGGTTTATGTTGCGGGCTGTAGAAAATATCCAGAGGAGGAATTTCATCTATTTTAAGTGCAAGCTCGGCAGAGGGAGTAATGGGTATATGTTCTTTTTCTGTGACATTGCCACTTATTTTTGTAACCAAAACTTTTGCTGTTTGTACAGGAGTTTGTATGTTCTGTCCTTCAACATTAATCAAATCATTAAATGATTCCCATTATTTATCTAACTGAGTGCTGATGGATGTTTGTTGTACATTAAGAGGTGGAAGAATCAACTGTGGGGTAGTTGAAGTCTGTCATTGTGAAAGCTCTTTTGATTGAGCTGTATCCTTGACTGAGCCTTCACTTTTATCCTGATCAGATTTTTTAGAATGTTCAGAAATTTCTTTGTCAGACTTCGACTTATAACTTTCTGAATCTGAGCTACCACTGATACTGACACTAGGAGTTGGTTCCCTTGCGGGTTCCAAGCGCAAATTATCCAAAGGAATAGTGGTCAATCTTCTTTCTCTGTATACTTTAAACTCTTGAAATTCTTCTGGGGAGAACCGTGTTTGAGCTAAATTCAAAATGTCTTTAAATGAACATTTTTCTTGAAACATATCATCAAAAAGATCTTCTTCTCCAGAAAATACTCTTATTTTGACAACAGTGGTGAAATCGTTGACTATACCATATGGATCAAATAGCCTTCTCGGAAACTTAAACAATTTTGAACATGTAACATTTCTTAATTCCTTAAATGCGTGTCCAACATCAAATAATGAAAATGCTCCATAGGAAACAGGAAATTGTGGCCAGATGGCCTTCTTTTTATCCTTTAATTGTTTTGTCAAACCTCCGTCTCCACAGGTTTGATATGCAATTTTCCGAGCTATGAGTTTATCCGGAACATATAAGGGAAAAACATGAGGAGAAGCAAAGCTCCCAAAAACCCTCACATAAGTAAACAGTTCTTCTCCAAACCATCTTGCGACAGGGAGAATGTCTACCTCTGCTTCAGGAGACAATCTTGGAGCATCCTTATTATATAACAATCTGTACAGACGCAACATTATGCCATGGAAAATTTTATAAAAATGAGGAATGAATTTTGATTCCCACAAATCTTTGTGATATACATGAATGGGCAAGGGATCCTGAATTGTCTATTTCCAACCCATTGAAGGGAACTTAGAAACAAAGCAGATTGAATCCATAACATAGGCAGATAGATAAAAAGGAGGATAAATCCTCTGAGACATAGTCTGTTTAGACCGGTAATTAAAAATAGCCATGGCTAAGTTATCAAACAATATTTTGGCCCAGTCTACAATGGTGGCGTTAACAACAGCATTCAATAAGGGAAGCCATTCAGGAAAAATATTATTAATGTCAGGGTTTCCAAAAATCCTACATAACATAGCAACAACAAAACAATATGGAGAGGTGAGTGAACCGGTACTGTACATACCGTGTTTATCTTTCTTCAGTGGTTCATCTCTTCTGGTCCATTCTTTAGTGCATTCTGCCAAATTGGCATTTTCCTTGGCAAATTTCTCCATAAATTGTTTTTTGTAAGTTGCCTGAGGCTCCCGCAAATGATACATGGAGTAAACGACCCGATGAGCTCTTCACCTGGAGTTTTGAACTGTCTGTCTGTGATATCAGTGCTATCCAGCACCCATTTGACCATATCTATATATGGAAGAATTCTTGGTCTTTCTGCTATCCGGTGTAGAAATGAACAAGCCAGTTCTGTAAGAGATGCTTCAGAGGAATTACTTGAGCCCGCGGTAGTCGCAACATCCATTACTCTTGGATTTTCTTCTTCAAGCAAACTAAACATACCCTCCCAGGTGGTGATACCAGCGTCCTTGTTGCAAGCAGTGTCTGCGTATAAGGAAGCCATCTCTTTATTTTCAGAACTTGGAGCTTTCTCTTTCTTTCCAGAACTCAGAGTTTTCTCTTTCTTTCCCATAATTCTCTGAAAAGTGCTTTGTATAGCCTCCTGTTCTTCGCGCCTGCAGTTTTACGAATTAAGTGAGAATAATGAAAAGAGAAAGGTGAAAGGATAGTTTTAAATGCCGAAGGCGTATGAAATACATTATTTAATCGTGAAATCACCTTTCAATCAAAACAAAATCCTTTTCATTAATAATTGACGATTCATTCATTAATTTGACATCAATGTGCATAACAGATATCGATTTATGGAAATATTTTCTTCGTACAATGAGCTTTCAGAATGTTCAATCTTGCGATCTACGATTTGCTTTGCAATATCGCAAAATCGCAATATCGCTAATCGCATTATCGCAAATCAGAAAACCCGCGTCATCGCCATATCACAAATCGGAACTTTCTGAAATCGCAATCTCTTAACATCGCGAAGTCGTAATATCGCGAAATCACAATATCGCAAAATGTATCATGTGAAAAATATCTGTTAATACGTTTTCTGCGATATGCGATTTGCGATAATTATTTTAGTGCGATTGTCATTTGGATCGCGTTATCGCAATTTCGAAGATTCTTCTTTTCTTAATATATATTCTACTTTTTGCGATGAATGTGATGTTTCCTTCAAAGAGAGATTTTATTCTAGTCTATCATAAACTTAAGTGTAGTTTAAAGATTTTCCAAAGAAATTTCTTTAAGTCCATGATAGTAAGTTTTATTGAAAATGAAAACAAACACCAATAATTTTTTTTGGATTTTTAGACTAAGGGTCGCCACTTATTTAGTATTATTACTAATATTAAATAAGAAGGGGGGTTGTTGCTGGCCATAAAAATTGGCGATTCACTTGGAAGAACTGGTTATCTCTTCTTTTCTTTTGAATTTTCTAAACTTTTCAAAACATAAAATTTTCCAGAAAATAAAACTTTATTATAAAAAGACAAAGTACATTATGCTTCAAGCTATGAATGATATTGCATTTCTTCTATGATCAAATTTGGCTATTCACTTCCTCAAGCTAGTCCTTGTATCTACATCAGTCATTACTTGGTTTTAAAGATAAAAACAAAAGGCTTCTTTGTAAATCAAATTTTGAATATGCTCATTTGTCGTAGGTAGAGCCACTGTTGCCAGCAAGCGTTTATAGCCTCGACAGGGTTACCTGTTACCCAACAATAATCTTGTGTCCCACTTAGAAAAATATACAATTTTCAAAGAGAAATCCATATTCACAATTATTGCTTTTATTTTCTCTTTTATCCTTAAAGAACAATGTCTTGGTTTGATAACCAATTTATGACAGTGCCATTCGCTTTATTTATAACTTTGTTGAACAAGCTGGCTCGTGATGAGACCCCTTGTCTTTTGATCATAATAATCTTAAGTCATTGCCCTGTTGTGGTATGTAGTATTAGCAAAGTCAACAAGCTATAATATCTATGATCATGATAAGTCGGCTTGTGATGAGACCTATTACTCTTTAAGTTAAAAGTGTATCATTGGATTATTCCCTGTATTTTGTAATTTTATAGGTGGGGAGGAAGTCATTGTTTCCTCAAGATAGCTCTGGATGAAAATAATAGAATTTTTTGGAAAAGAACTTTTCTATAGAGAATCTTCGTTTTGTTATTGATACCTTTCATTGGACTGATATAAAGCAATCTTTTACCAAAAGTTGTTTTTCATCAAAATTTTCAAAGTTGAAATTAATATCATTTCTAGATTAAAAACTTTTAACTGTATCTTTGGATAATAATGATCAATATTCTAAATAGAATTCTATTTATATAAGTGAAGAAATAAAATCTAAAAAAGAGAACTAGTATCTTTTTGATGAATTCCAAATGTAACCATAAACAACTGGTTTTATTATGACAAACAAAGAAAACTAATTTACAAAATAGAAGAATGATCTCCTCGGAAAATATTTTTTAAGGATCTATCCATTAACAGGTAAAGATTCTCTTTTCCCTGTTAAATCCTGTAATATAAAAGTTTATGGACCTATGATCTTTGCAATTTGGAAAGGACCAGGCCACATTCGTTGAAATTTCATATGTTTTCCTTTTTCCTCATGAGCCTTGTCCCATTTTGGAACTAAATCTCCTATCTGAAAATCCTTTCTGGTTATCATGTTTGAATCAAAAGAAGCTTTAACTAATGCTTGATAATGAGCATGAGTTACTTTAGCCTTTTCTCGTTGTTCTTCTAACTTAATTATTTCCATCTCCCTTAATTGTAAAGAAGAAGTTGGTTCTTCATCAATATATTGGACTAAGGCTAAAGAAGGGATTGTTAGATGAGTTGGAAGAACCACTTCTCTCCCATAAACTAAATTAAAGGGAGAAGTGCCAATAGAAGCCTTCTGCGTTATTCGATCTTCCCATAAAGCATATATCAAAGACTTATGCCAATTTTTATGATTTTGATCAATGGTTCGCTTAATGATTATGATTAAGTTTTTATTAGTGGATTCAGCTAAACCATTTCCCTGTGGATAATAATTGGCAGAATATTTAAGTTTGAAACCTCTCTTGAGTGCAAATTTAGTCATAGCATTACCAAAAAAATATGATGCATTATCAAACATTAAAGCAGAAGTAAACCAAACCTGGTGATTATGAACTGATCTATAAACTCGATGATATGTTCAGCATTAGCTGTCTTGAGAGGGACTGCTTCTACCCATTTCGTAAAATAATTAGTTGCTGTAATGATATACCTATCTTGTTTAGAAGAATGAGAAACGATCTCACCTATTATGTCCAATCCCCATTGATCAAAAGGCTGCTCAATGTTGACTGGTTGTAATGGTAATGATGGTTTCTTTTGTCTTCCAGCTGCAGTTTGACAAATTTGACATTTCCTTGCATAGTTATGTGAATCTTTGAATAATGTGGGCCAGTAATAGCCTACACAGAGGATCTTATGTGCAGTAGCATGTCCAGCATAATGTCCACCTGCTGGCCCATCATGAAGTTCCTGCAAGACTTTTTCAGCTTCAGATTTATCCGGACATCTAAGAAGAACATAATCATAATTAATTCTAAAAAGAACATCATTTACAAGCTGATATTGTTTAGCCTTCAACCTTAGAGCTCTTTTCTAGGTGTGATCGAGATTTGGAGGAGCATATCCATTCTTCAGATAAAATATGATATCAGCATATAATGATTCAACATCGTTTAGGCTTACCTCATATGTTTGTATCTCTTCAGATGGTTTTTCAGAAATAAGCGATGCTCCAGCTAGTATTTTGCAAAAACCTTGACCTATTACAATATTTGCTGGTTTGATTTCAATATCATATTCTTGTAAGGCAGTAACCCATTTGGCTCTTTTATCACCCACATCTTTTTGAACTAAAATATTTCTTACCGCTCGAAATGGTACTATGATTTTTGTATGGGTTTTGAGTAGAAAGGGTCTGAAATATTTAATTGCTTTGAAAACATCATAAGCTTGTTTCTCCACATCTGAATAATTTAATTCAGTTCCCTATAAATTTGAACTGAAAAAGGCAATTGGAGCTTCTTCTTTGTCTTGATTTGCTTGAGTGAGTATTGCAGCATAAGATTTATCAGAGGCAAATGTATACAAAATAAAAGGATCGGAAAAATTTGGAGTTGCTAAAGACGGAGCATTAATAATTGCTTGTTTGATCAGATTAAATGCCTCATATTCATCTTTTCCCCATTTGAAGTTTGAATTATTTTTAATCATTGCTTGCAAATGTGATACAATTCTCGAAAAATATGGCACAAATATTTTTACAAAATTAATGTGGCCAAGAAAAGATTGCATGGATTTTTTGTTGTGAGGTAAAGATATTTCAGAAATTTCCTTGATTCTATCAGGATCAATATGAATTCCAGATTTTGATATTATAAATCCAAGAATTTTTCCTTTACTTAATGCAAAAAAAGGATTTTTTTGGATTAAGTGAAATTCCATATCTTTGATAGTCTTGGAAGATCTGCTTCAGATCTCTAAGATGATTGCTTCGTTTTTTAGAATATACAGTTATATCATCCAAGTATATTACCACTGATTTGTTAACTAATCCTTTGAAAGCAATGTCCATAGCTCTTTGAAATGTGGCACCAGCGTTGATCAAACCAAAAGGCATATTTTGATATGCGTAAGTGCCCCATTTGGTTCTGAATGTAGTTTTCAATTGATCATCAGGATGGACCAACACTTGATTGTATCCAGAGAAACCATCTAAGAAAGACATTAATTCTGATCCTGCAACTGCCTGTAATATTTTCTCCATAGGAGGCAAAGGAAAATTATCTTTTTGGCAGGCTTTATTAAGATTTCGAAAGTCAATGCAAATTCTAATGTCTCTGTTCTTCTTTCTAACAGGAACCATATTGGAAACCCATTTAGAATGTCGAACGGGAAAAATAATCTTGGCTTTCAATAACTTATTGAGTTCAGATTTGATTTGGTTTTCTAGATTGGGGTGGATCTTTCTCAACTTCTGTTGGACAGGTTTTTCATCATTGATCATTGGGATAGTACGTTGGATGATACACGTGTCATAAGTTTTCATTTCATCATAGTTCCAAGCAAAGACACTTTTATATTGTTTCAAAAGATGAATGTATGTTATCTTTTCTTGAGGAGCTAGGCCAAGGCCTAGGTTGATATTCTGTGGTTTGGCCTCAGTTCCCAGATTTACTAATTCATAATTCAAAGTTGAACTTTGTAATTTTGAATTGGTAGATCTTTTAAATCGATCTGTCAAATCGTAAAGGTCTTCTAGCTTGACTATTGATTTCGGCATAGCATTATTGGTGCTATCTTGGAGTAATTGTTTGTCATGTTGGTCTTCATCAATTATCTGATTGGTGTAAGATCCTTCAGATGTGAGAAAATTTACAATATCAGGATCATCATTGAAAATCCTCCAATTGGTAACGTTATCAGGAATCGAGGGTCTAAATATTAATTCAATTGAAAAACGATCAGGACTAAAGTCTTCTGCAGGAATGAGCTTGGAAGCTACATTAGCTACGAGGTCTGAACTAGCATTCTGAATTTTGGGAATTGATGAAATATTAAATGCTATAAAATTTTCAGTCAGATCTTGGACTAAAGATTGATAATGCTTTAAATGACCTGATAAATAATGTATAGTATTGCGTACCTGTTTGATTACAATTTCCGAATCTCCGAAAACTTGTAGATACTTGATGTCTAATCCGATTTCTTTGTATAGTCCTTGGACTAAAGCTTCGTATTCTGTGGTGTTATTGGTGCAATCAAATTCGAGTCTACAAGTTAGCGTAATTTTGTTTCCCTTTGGACTAACCAAAACGCATCCTGCTCCTGCTCCTTCATTAGACTTAGAACCATCAAAAAATAATTTCCAAAATAAAGATTTATTTACAGGGGTATCTACAAAATTAATACATTTAGAACTATCTGTTTGAGAATAATTTTCTATTTGAGATAAAACAAAATGTTCTAAATAAGGTGAAGTATGAGCATTGAAATTTCCTAAGAAAGAATCAACTGAATAATTGCCAATGATATTACTGTTGTATGCAACTGGTTCATTCTCTCCTTCCAATTCCGTTACTATGTATTTCTGATGTTTTTCTCGTCCAACCATTATCTGATTTGGTTTACCTCTGTAAGGAAGCCACATATGCGACCAATCAGTTGCGAAATATCCATGAAGTTTTTCTGACCAATCTCTGCTAAGAATTAAGCCATAAAATTCTGGAATATCTGCAACAAAAATATCAATGACTTGACATACATTTGGATTAGATGACAATCTTATGGTAACCTGATTTAATTCGCCAATCACTTCAACCTGCAATCGATCTAGCTGGACTATGCACACAACATATTTTTGTGGTTGAATGTTCAGCTTTGCACATATTGATTTTGGTAGAATATTAGATGAAGCTCCAAAATCCACTAAACAATTATGCAAATTTTTATTGAAAACTTCATAAGTAAGAAGAAATGGAGGAGTATGAGATCCTGACCTTCCTCCAATTAAAGCGATATTTTCTAGATCAACTTTACTGATCGCATTAGCTGGGGGTCTTCCCATCTCGTTGGAAGCTTGAGAAATCACAGGATCGGGAAAAGGTTTTTCTGGTACAGCATGTAATTCTTTCAAAAGTACCTTTTGTTGGTGTTTTAACTTGCTAAATTCATAAAAAGTGATGTTATCCCTAGTCTTCTTCATGTCTTCTATGATATTATACTCCATTTCATCAGGAACAATCAGTGTTCTCGATGGAGTTGCTGAATCTGTCTGGACTGGGCTAGTTTGAATTGCTTTAGATGTTTTTTTCTTGGGTGCAACTTTATCTTTATTCAATGAGCTTGCGCTCTTTGACTTAGGAGTAGATTGAGGAGGATCAAGTTGATTTCTACTTCGAGTGCTAATAGGGGATGATTCTTGATCTTCCTCATCTGGAAGGATGAAATCCCACATACCTTGTACTTCTACAACTTCTTCTTCATCAGTAGTTTCCTCTGTAGGAGTTTCCTCTTCTTCTTCTTCTGATTCAGCATTAGTTATAGCATTTGGTGGCTTTGGATCAGTTGAAGGGTTTCTTCTAAAAGGCTTGAAATGTTTTTTAGAAGATGTTTCTGCCACTTGTTTCTTAATGTCAACCATTTCGTTAGACATGGTTTTCAAAAACATTTGCAGTCCTTCCAAATCAAATGGATCTTTTGATTGCTTTTTCTTGGGATCTTCCTTAAAAGTGACTTTCTTGGATTTTCGTTCTTCTATCGCATTTTTCTTGTCTAAATCAATGATACGTTTTTCTAACGCTATTTCCTCCTTCATGTTTTCTGCTAAAGTTGGTTTGTTAGCCCTATCAACAAAGATTGCTATGTTTGATGGTAAAGCAGAAATGTACCATTCACTTCACACCTCTTCACTAGGCTTGGAAGCAGTAGGAATTTTGTTTAACAATTTATTGAAACACGAATTGAAATCCTTGACAAGTTCCTTTGAGTTGGCTCTACGATTAGATAGATCATTGATCAATGTTGCTGTAGACCTGTCATCACCAAATTTAGTCAAAAATTGATCTTGAAAGATATCCCAACTAGTGATGGATCCAGATGGTAATGAAAAATACCATGATCCAGCTGCTCCTTGTAGAGTATAAGGGAAAAGTCAGACAACAAAATCTTCATTAATAACTCCATTGAGATTTATAGACATCATAAAATTGTTTATATGTTCCTCTACTAACATGCCTGCTTCAGGATTAAACTTAGGCAACCATTTTTCAGGATAGGCTGGTAATTGACTCAAGGGTGCAGGCATTAAGACTGCCCCTCGATTATTCCATGGCATTTGGGCCATCGCTGAACTACTAACAGAGGAAAGTGTAGAAGATGATGTATGTGATTGGGAGGATGAAGATATTATAAATATAGATGATTGAGAAGGTGATGTGGAAGTTCGAGTGGAATGAGGGACAATAGTCTGAAGTGGAGGGGTGCACGGTTGACTTCGTGGTGAAGAGGTTTAGATGGATGATGATGAGGAAAAAGTCTCGCTGTCAGACCCTTTAGGTGATTTTCTTGCTCTTTTCCTTGTAGGTATAGGTAACTTGGTTGGCTGAATGCCAAGTTTTTCACTCTATAATCTAGTAAGAGGATGAGAAGGGTTATATTGAGAAGTTATACTGCCTTGAGATTGATCAGAACGTTGAGGTGATATTGAAAATAGTTGAAGTTTATGAATCAAAGATTCGACTTCAAGAGGTTCAATAGCAGATTCTTCTGAAAAGTCAGGGTTTGTAGCAGTGTCTGTTCTTCTTGTGACTTATGGCTCTAGATCTACAATTTCTGAGTGCGATGGAGAAGTCGGGGGAGATGGTGAGGGTGTTATACTCTCAAAATGGTATTTATATTTAGATTTAATTGCCATTCATAGTTCGTGGCCCTCCTTCTAGCGCAAAATATGTTGAAGTCCCAAAAATCGGGTCTACAACAAGGGGATACCCACCCGGTCCGGACCTTGGTTAGCAGCTCCTTTTCCGTTTGGTGTAGTGGGTCCGACTGGGGATAATGGGACTAGTTTCCCAATTTGTGTGTGTGTGTTGAGAATATATATTTCCTCTCTAAAAAAGGTTCCTAAGTGAAGTGCTTTTATGCTATTTCTAATCTAATCATATGCAAATTATATTCTAATTAAAACAGAAATATCTAATTCTAAACTAAACCCGGGCTAAGATTTTTTTTATGCGATCTAAAATGATTTCGAATAACAATCGGTAATAAAGATCATTAAATTGCTATAAGAAAAGAATTCAATAAAGATAAACCACTTCATATAAAAATTTAGATGAAACAGTTGTGAAAAACATACCGCATAATATGCTATTCATACATTAAGCATAAACAAATAGTCATCACCGTACAAAAGTGCCAAATGATAACTGAAGCATTCAAACATCAATATATAAATAACTGAACATAAATATCACTTTTAACACAGAAGCAGAAAAAGTTAAGAGATAAAAGTACCATTTATAACTGGTTCCACTCATGAGTTAGAAGTAATAATGATTTATCTCCTCCTAATCCAACATCTACTAAGAGTACAAAAATGCAACATCAGTAGCAGATATTAGACACAGATATCAATAAATCTCGTTCCATTCATTCATCAAAACCTCCTCTAAGGGTGCAGAAGTGCATGTTCTGAGGATAATTTTTTGACAAATTTCTGGACCCTTCTCTAAATTCATGAGAAGGGTTTAAATACTACTAACTAAATCTAATTATAGTTTATTACAAAAAATTTAGGATTCGGTTTAAATGACCGTCCTTTTTCCAGCAAAAATAAAGTAAAACTAACACTTAATCTAAAACTAAAATTAACAACGAACTACTTGTGAATTTGGTCTTTGAATTTGCAAGCATCCAGCATTGATTTGAGAAGAGGGGGCTGGTCGACTTCAGATTTCAATTGTCCTGAAAATACGGAATCAGCAAGTGTGGGCGCGATCTTCTCAGTAGAATTAATGATGCAATTAAGAGTACTGCATTGACTGTGTGGTTTTACTAGACAGGTCCAGTAAGAATCCCAGTTTAATTTTGTCAATTCTTGAATTGATTTTGCCTTCTCTTCCGCTTTCTGTTTGCAATTGTTGTGCTTGTGGTAGGTATCCTGGAATCGTTTCTAAAATTAAATTAACCTTGTGCAAATTCTCATTTACATAATCAGTAATGTTGATTGCTTCTGTAGCTGCTTCCTCTGCTGCTTTTTCTGCCTCTCTGATCTGTGCATCCCAAATGCTAAAGAGCATTTCTTTATGACTGTCATTGATAATTGGTGCTCCTACTCGTTTTCCTTCCCTTGTCTTTTTCCATGCCAAATAATTAGTAGCTCTTTCATTAGTTAAATCATAATCATGTCATAATTCTACGACATGATTAGTGATTCTATCACTTTCTTGACAAAAAGAGTTCCACTGTGAAATATTTTTGCATAGTATATCTTGTTGTTGCAACAGTTCATTATTCAAAGATATAGATTCTGAAATAAACTCTGTAAGCTTGGGGTCTTATTTATGCGTTTCTTGCATAATCTGTATTTGTTTTTCTTTTTCAGCCAAATTTTTCTGATACCCGATCTTCATTTGCTGAAACTCTTGTTGTAACTTTTCAAATTTCATCCGTGATTCACTGTTGGCATGTGCTTGTTGCAATTGTTGTTGCAGAACTTGTATCTGATCCTCTTTTTCATTTAATAACAGCCTTACCTCAGATGCTTTGTCAATAGTTGCGGAGGCATAAGCTCCTGTTATCTGAGATAATTTAGTAAGATTTTCAGTGGGATCTTTAGTAGGATCTTTCCATAAAATATCCAATTGTTCTGCATCAGTAGAGAGCGCACTTTCTAATTTTATCTTCTTTCTTTACTTCCTTACTACTGATTTATGTTGCGGGCTGTAGAAAATATCCAGAGGAGGAATTTCCTCTATTTTTAGTGCAAGCTCGACAAAGGGAGTAATGGGTATATGTTCTTTTTCTATGACATTGCCACTTATTTCTGTAACCAAAACTTTTGTTGTTTGTACAGGAGTTTGTATGTTTTGTCCTTCAAAATTAATCAAATCATTAAATGATTCCCATTCTTTATCTAACTGAGTGCTGATGGATGGTTGTTGTACATTAAGAGGTGGAAGAATCAACTGTGGGGTAGTTGAAGTCTGTTGTTGTGAAAGCTCTTTTGATTGAGTTGTATCCTTGACTGAGCCTTCACTTTTATCCTGATCAGATTTTTTAGAATGTTCAGAAATTTCTTTGTTAGACTTGGACTTAGACCTTTCTGAGTTTGAGCTGCCACTGAGACTGACACTAGGATTTGGTTCCCTTGCGGGTTCCAAGCGCAAATTATCCAAAGGAATAGTAGTCAATATTCTTTCTATGTGTACTTTAAAATCTTGAAATTCTTCTGGGGAGAATCGTGTTTGAGCTAAATTCAAAATGTATTTAAATGATCATTTTTCTTGAAACATATCATCAAAAAGATCTTCTTCTCCATAAAATACTCTTACTTTGACAACAGTGGTGAAATCCTTGACAATACCATATGGATCAAATAGCCTTCTCGGAAACTTAAAAAATTTTAAACATGTAACATTGCTTACTTCCTTAAATGCTTGACCAACATCAAATAATGAAAATGCTCCATAGGAAACAGGAAATTATGGCCAGATGGCCTTATTTTTATCCTTTAATTCTTTTGTCAAACCTCCGTCTCCACAGGTTTGATATGCAATTTCCCGAGCTATGAGTTTATCTGGAACATATAAGGGCAAAACATGAGGAGAAGAAAAGCTCCCAAAAACCCTCACATAAGTAAACAGTTCTTCTCCAAACCATCTTGCGACAAGGAGAATTTCTACCTCTGCTTCAGGAGACAACCTTGGAGCATCCTTATTATACAACACTCTGTACAGAGGCAACATTATGCCACGAAATTTTTTATAAAAATGAGGAATGAATTTTGATTGCCACAACTCTTTGTGATAGACATGAATGGGCAAGGGATCCTAAATTTTCCATTGCCAACCCATTAAAGGGAACTTAGAAACAAAGCAGATTGAATCCATAACATAGGCCGATAGATAAAAAGGAGGATAAATCCTCTGAGACACAGTCCGTTTAGACTGGTAATTAAAAATAGCCATGGCTAAGTTATCAGACAATATTTTGGCCCAGTCTACAATGGTGGCATTAATAGCAACATTCAATAAGGGAAGCCATTCAGGAAAAATCTTATTAATTTCAGGGTTTCCAAAAAGCCTGCATAACATAGCAGCAGTAAAACAATATGGAGAGGTGAGTGAACCAGTACTGTACATACCGTGTTTGTCTTTCATCAGTGGTTCATCTCTTTTGGTCCATTCTTTGGTGCATTCCGCCAAATTTGCATTTTCCTTGGCAAATTTCTCCATAAATTGTCTGTTGTAAGTCGCTTGAGGCTCCGGAAAATGATACATAAGCCTCAAATCTTCTGAAGTAAATGACCCGATGAGCTCTTGACCTTGAGTTCTAAACTGCCTGTCTGTAATATCAGTGCTATCTAGCACCCATTTCACCATATCTGTATATGGAAGAATTCTTGGTCTTGCTGCTATCCGGTGTAGAAATGAACAAGCCAGTTCTGTAAGAGATGCTTCAGAGGAATTAATTCAGCCCGCGGTAGCCGCAGTGTCCATTACTATTGGAATTTATTCTTCAAGCAAACTAAACATACCCACCTAGGTGGTGATACCAGCGTCCTTGTTTCAAGCAGTGTCTGCGTATAAGGAAGCCATCTCTTTATTTTCAGAACTCGGAGCTTTCTCTTTCTTTCCATAACTCATTGTTTTCTCTTTCTTTCCCATAATGCTCTGAAAATTGCTTTTTATAGTCTCCTGTTCTTCGCGCCTACAGTTTTACGAATTAAGTGAGAATAATGACATGAGAAAGGTGACAGGATAGTTTTAAATGCCGAAGGCGTATGAAATACATTATTTAATTGTGAAATCACCTTTCAATCAAAACAAAATCCTTTTAATTTATAATTGACAATTCATTCATTAATTTGACATCAAAGCGCATAACAGATATCGATTTATGCAAAGATTTTCTTTGTACAACAAGCTTTCAGAATGTGCAATCTTTAGATCTGCGATTTGCTTTGCAATATCGTAAAATCACAATATCGCTAATCGCGTTATCGCAAATCAGAAAACCCGTGTCATCGCCATATCACAAATCAGAACTTTTTGAAATCGCAATCTCTTAACATCGCGAAGTCGTAATATCGTGAAATCGCAATATCGCAAAATGTATCATGTGAAAAATATCCGTTAATACGTTTTCTGCGATATGCAACTTGCGATAATTATTTTAGTGCGATTTTTATTTGGATCGTGCTATCGCAATTTCGAAGATTCTGCTTTGCTTAAGATATATTTTACTTTTTGCGATGAATGCGATGTTTCCTTCAAAGAGAGATTTTATTCTACTCTATCATAAACTTAAGTTTAGTTTAAATATTTTCCAAATAAATTTCTTTAAGTCCATGATAGTAAGTTTTATTGAAAATGAAAACAAACACCAATAATTTTTTTTGGATTTTTAGACTAAGGGTCCCCACTTATTTTGTATTATTACTAATATTAAATAAGAAGGGGGGTTGTTGCTGGCCATAACAAATTCCTTCACAAAGGAACAAAGGGATAGATTTCCAATTTGAAATTCTAACTTCAGCTCATCATCCCCTCCTATACCTCCATAAAAGTTGAAGACTAGATTACTTTGGCAATCCAAACCTTGCAAGTTATTGATATAGACCAAGAATAGTTTTATTGATACACTTGTGAAATTCAGGATAAGCAGCTTCTCAAGATTGAAATTTGTGTAGTTGGCACACATAAGCCTCTGTGGATGTTTTTTTTTTTCGATGCCTGAAGAGGAATTTCATTCAAAGGGTGCATCTACAATCATTATATGGCTTTGAGCAAGGTTTTCCTCTAAAAAGCAGATATGAATAAAGGAAAGAAGTGTCCTCCCTTAATAGGCAAATAGTGAAAATGAGTTTATCCTTGGGATGAATTCTTCACATTGGGAAGGGTCATATCTATCAAAAACTCTCCAAATAGCATTCACAACACTTTATTACCAACATTAATTGAATATGGGCCCATTTGGCATTTTCAAAGTCATTTGATTTTCTTTATAACAAAGACATTTTTTTAAAAAAAGTGTTCAAACCCTCACAGGAAAAATTCGAAGGGTTTTTGACCTTAAGAGGATAAAGAACCATTGCAAAGCTCTCATATGAAAAATTCAAAGTGACCGAGCAACATCCCCCTGGCTTCTCATTGACCGAAATAAGGAGATTCAAGCAAATTTAAGAGTTTTTGAGGCTTAAAGCCTGAGCGACGCGCCTGGAAAAGCGCATGGTTCTTTCAGATGAAGAAATAAAAAGGCTTACAATGGTAGCATGGCACACCTGTAGCGGCACGCGACGCGGATGTAGTGCCAGTCACCACTGCCTGAAGGCCGACCCGACACCTTCTTCCTTGCGCAGCGCTCTTCCATTTGAACGTGTTGCGCCTGTCTGAACGACAAAAACACCTTCAAAAGGTCTTGAAACCTGCTCAACTCATCAAGCAAAGGCCACAAGCCATCCTCAAGGTTTTTTTATTTTCCCCTTGGTGCATTCGAATTTCTAAAGGGGTGATTGATGCCATGTTTTTCAAGACTAAAAGAGTGATTTAAAAGTGGATTTCTTGGTAGGAAATCAAGGTGATTCGTTACTGTATTGACAAATATTGTTACAGTAGGAGGCTAGGTTGTGTTTATATTAGTTTCAGAAGGCCTAAAACTGCCTTCAAATAAAGTGATGAACCATATGCTAATGATAAGACATAAAACACAGTGGTAAAGGTTTTCAAATTTCTAAAGGTGTCCTAATAGTGATAAAATGAAATTAACCTCAGTCTGCAAACCTAAGGTGAACATAGTTCTTGTAAAGTGAAAACAATGGTCATATCTAAATGCCTTGTCACTTCAAAGGTGTCTTCTTTTGAATGGCGAGACATCCAAATCTGTGCAGCCTCTATAAGCCCCAAAAGAAAAGTGTGTGAGAGGTTTTTCAAAGTCATTTTAGGGTTGTTTTGTCTTATCTTTGTAAGGAAACATTGAATAACAAGAAGAGTTTTTTTTGGGGAAGGTTGTCTTGCTTCTTTCAGCACACAAGGAGATCTCTGTTCTAACCAAAAGCCACAGATACCTCTTTTCAAATACATTGGCCAAGCATAGTAATCAAATTGACTGTTTTCTTTTCAGTTGACAAAAACTTGTTGATTGGCATAAAAGAGGACAAAACAGTGATTTATAATGAGCAGAAAATTGGTGTTGGAAGAGTATTTCACAAAACATTTGAAGCAACTTGTCTTGGTCAAATAGTGACTGACAAATAGGACAGGGTGTGTGCTTGAGAAACATTCCAAACTCCATTTGAGACAGCTTTGTGTTCCAAATAACATTCAAAACAAAATGCCTCCCAGGAAAGACAGTAGGAGTGGCCTTTAGAGGAGGTTTTAGCCTATTTCCACTAAATCAGTGAATGCTCATCCATCGGTCTTGTTTAACTTTCACAGGGTTGGGTGCCTAGAGTTTTGTAAAAGAGTGCAAGAAGTGAAGAGATATTCCCCTTTGACACATCTTTGTGCTTTGATATTTCAAGAGAAAAATTTTCAGCTGGCAGGCCTAGATTTCAAATTCTCTCCAAGGTCCATTTCCAAGGCCACTAAAATCCCTTATGTTGGGGAGAAATGGTTTAAAAAAAGCCACCTATGCTCAAAAAAATACAAGCCTTTTCCGAAGCCTGACCATAGATATTCATGCCCATCCATTTTCCCCTTCTCATATATATTTACTAGTTACGCCCCCCTCATGAAGATAATCATGAAATAATTCACTTACGAGGGAAGATTCTCCCGAGTCTATGCCTATCATATCTGATTTATCATGCATTTCATGAGGGCCAAATTGTTAAATATCCCTTTCCTCCTACATAGAATTATTGAGAAAATCGCCTCCACTATTCAGAAAAAGCCTACTTCTCAACAGACAGCTTGCCTCTTCCATCATTCCCTCATCAAGGTTATCATTCTTCATTAGCTAGAGAAGAAGGAAGTCTCTTGGGATAATTTCATTACACATCTAGATTTTGCCACTGTCCCTTCATTTCATACATCTCCTTCACCTTCCACTCACCATCCTTCGCCTTCTTCAAGCAAGCCTATTTCCAATAAGATCAAATTTCCCATTGAACAAGAAAAATAGCATGATGAGGAAGAAAAGCATGAGAAAGAGGAGGAATATGATTATGAGCAGCATCATGATGAAACAGGGCAGCAAGGGGATGATGAGGAAGATTATGATGAGCAACATCATAGTGAAAAAGGGCAGCAAGGGGAAGAAGAACATAGTGAGGCAGAACAGCAAGGGGAAGAAGGGCATGATGAAGAGGAACATGATGATGAACAAGAGACTCTTGGGCATGATGATGAGCATCATGATTATGAATAGGTGCAGCATGATGAATAGAGGCAGCCACATGATGATGAATAACAGCCTCATGAAAAAGAACAAAAGCATGATGAAAAGGTGCAACACAGTGAGGAGGAAAACCCTAAAAAAGAAATGCAAAAGGACAGTCAAGGCATCCATGAAGAAATCCAAGACAGTAGCAAGAATGATGAACAAAGTAGCAAGGGTAAAGAGCCAATGGAGCATGTGCTAGCTGCCTCTCCTAGGAAAGGGGCCATGCTCTCTTCTCCGAAAGTGGCCAAGACCTGCACATCAAGGAAAAGGGTGCATAGAGTTGTAACTCCAAATGTCATTAGCCTCAGCAAGGGAAATTACCCAAGCAATTTCTAAGGAGAGCTAAAGTCACCCAAAGCAAAGGAAAGGAGAAAGAAGAAAGCATTCATGTAAAGGAAAGGGAATTCGACATCATTCAAATCCAAAGTGATGATAGCGGCAATGAAGCCCGGATCCTAGAAAATCTCTTGATCAATAGAGAAAACGAAATTGATGCTTTGAGGACTGATCTTGAGAGGGCTAGAAACTTCAATCACTTTTTGCAAATTCAAAACAAACATATGAGTGTCCATATGGCGGTATATGAGACACCTGCCATCAAATAGAAAAAAGAGGCCTCTAAAGCACAAGTGAAATTGGAAGAACTCATGGGTGATTTCGATGAAAATGAAGATGAAGATCAACCTAGGAAAAAGAGGCCAAGAACCATGGGGCTCAAAATAGCTCTTGAGAAGCAAAAGGAAGAAGAAGCTTCCCTTCTCCAATCTACCCCTCTCACTACATTGTTCACACAAGATATAGATAACAATTGAGAAGCATGGCTTGAGAGGGTTAATGACCACTTGGAAAAAAAATTTGAGAAGGAAAATAGAGACTTGGACTATCAACGGAGGATGACCGGGCATTATAAGAAGCTTAATCAGTTTTCCCGACAGAAATTGAAGGCCGCACAGGAGAAGCTCAAGAAGGCTAAGAGGAGGCGCTCGACACCAAAATTGAGGATATACA
Organism: Pinus albicaulis; assembly: GCA_034641835.2. Classification (NCBI taxonomy): domain Eukaryota; kingdom Viridiplantae; phylum Streptophyta; class Pinopsida; order Pinales; family Pinaceae; genus Pinus; species Pinus albicaulis. The sequence goes on along the minus strand of CM076575.1, from coordinate 178,666,041 downwards.
CCTCAAAAATCCAAATTTTGGCCTCATATTCACAGCATGTTTCTGAAAACCCTTGAGGGTCATGCTCACCAAATTTGGGCAAAATTCGACAAATTTTGGTTTTTTGTCATTTCTTGGGTTTTTGGCTAAAACTCATGGGCATCGCCATTTCAGTTTGGGGCATCCTAAAACGATGAAAATGGTATCATTGGATGCCATAATTTTAGGGGCATATACTCAGCAATTTTCAGATCATTTGAATATGATTTTCTCCCCCAAAATGACGGAAAACACTCACTTTTTCCACACTCTGCCCCGTTTATCAGCAAGGCCTTTTTCTGGGGTTTTACACACAGGTCTATTTTTGGAGGACTTCCAGTGGTCATTTTGGAGAAAAAAAATCATTTTCAGAAGATAGACACTCAGAGCTTTCCAAAGAGCCATCACGGGCCTCGTTTCGACATCGAGAAGGCATCCAAAGGCTGTCTGCAAGTCAGGGGACTTTTTGCTGATGTATTTCATAAGTATTTTTGTAAGAAGTGTACCTTTCAACAGTGACTTTTCCTCATGTGCGTTTAGCTATTTTTGTGCATGGTTAGTTAGGAAAAGTCAATTTATTTTCCTTTTTTAGCATTTTTGAGATATTTTATTAGATATTTTGTGCCTTGGGCTTTGCAAAGCCTCAAGGAAAAAATCATATATATTGGATAGGCCAATGAGATTGCAAGATGAACTAGGAGGTTTTCCCTCATATTGGCCTATATATTCCAAAGGCTTTCATTGTAAACAAGGTTTAAATTTATGAATAGAAGCAATATATGGTTATACAAGCTTTGGAAGAAACACTTGTCTCATGTATTTGGAGATTTTCTTGAGTGCTTTTGGATGATGAAAGAGTACTGTTGTTGGATTCCATGATTTGGTAGAATGGTATAGTGTCTCTCTCTCTGTTTTGTTTCTTAGTTTTGATTCATAATTCCATGTTCTTTCTTGCTATAAGACAGTAGAGAACTGAATTGAGACATTCCCTTGGAGGCACCTCAAGTTTCTTTTTTCTTTATAGCTTCTATGTTTTCTGGCTTCTTAGTCATATCAAAGAATCCTTGATTACTCTTTGATAACTAAAGAATATTGTTTGCTCGTTTCATTTATGGTTTTATGCATGCTAGGTATGATTCACGGTATGCCCTGCTTACTCATGGCTAGCCATAGCTCCACCTATGAAACCTCTCTTTGATTGATTAGATTGTCAGTTGTTGAACCAAGGAGGTCTTGTACTCATCTTTCCCTTTTCCTAAAACTATGCAACCTTTTCTTCAAAGTGCCCAATAGCTTGAAATACTATGTTTAGGCGTTCCTTCATAGTGATTTGAGTTGTTTGTTTGTCTTAAATGTATTTCCCCAAAGTCTGATAGCCATTTCCTCAAGTTAGAGAGTCATATATCTCTATGCATGGCTTGAATGTTTATTTCTATGCATTGATTAGTTTACAGTTACATTTCTCATGATTAATGGTTAGCCCTACCATGTTTATGTCAGCTATTAAACTAGTTATGTTTGAAATCCTTTGTTCTTCACAAATTTAATGTCCATATCACTCCATTTTACCCAAAGATCCCTTTTACCTTGCTCAAATCGGCCCTTCAACAACCTTGTATCACCACATGAAAGATTTCTTGACCTTTTCGACCCCATAGCTCAGTTGATCTAACATATTTTTACCTATTTTATGTCTTTGATCAGTTCATCCCTCACAACCTAAAAACCAAAACTAAAAAAACCTATTTCATAACTAGCCTAAAATCAAGAACAGAATAAGCAAGCACACAGATATCCCTTACACAAATAGAGAGAGCTCTCTTTGAGTCTAGGAAGGCCAGGTCCTTGGGCTCCAAAGATTGGTTTGATGTTACACTGTCATTTGGCTTGCCAATCAGCCAAATAATAGGAAACGAACATAATGGTGATCACAGTGGGACTCTGAGTGATAAACTAACTTAGATCCCCTAAATCATTTTAGCAGCCTTAAGAATACTATCTAATTGACTTATCCCACTGCTCACTAACATAATGGCGATCACGGTGTGACTCTGATTTAGTGACAATCTAAGTACACCTTAGGACTCCATAAATCCCTTATCTTCAAACATACCTGCCATTTAGCCACCTCATCACCACACTAACATAATTGCGATCACGGTGGGACCCTGAGTGATAAAAAAACTTAGATTCCCTAAACATTTCAGTAGCCTTAAGAATAATATCTGATTGACTTATCCCACTGCACCGTAACATAATGGCAATCACGGTAGGACTCTGAGTGATAAACAGACTTAGAGCCCCTAAAACATTTCACCAGCCTTAAGAATACTATCTGATTGACTTATCCCACCGCTCACTAACATATGGCGATCATGGTGGGACATTGAGTCAAAATATCCTTGGTATCCCTTAGGAGCTCTCAAAATCTCAGTCAAAATTAGAAAACTTAGATATTATCTGAAGAGTAGAAACTAGCTCCTTCACCATCTTAGCAACATGTTGATTCAGTTATAGGAAATTTTTCCAAACCTTAGGGCTACATATAGGAAACTCAGAAAACCACAAAATATCTCTAGATTGGTGTTTATCAATATTGGTGATGGACCATACACATACACTCTCAAAACAAATAAAAATCCACCTGGAAACTCCACTAGCCTCTAGTAGGCCTAAAAACTCCATAAAAAAAATAAAAATAAAAAATAAAAAAATTCATAAACCATACCTTTCCATTAACTCATATTTTCCAAAACTTAAAACTTATGTTGCAAACTCTATAATCAGTGACAAACTAAGTATAACTTAGTGATTTAGAAGACTTCACCTGAACACAGGAGAGAAACAGAAATAATCTTGCAAATAGAACCATTAGGTTGTCCAAATAGCCTAACAAACTGTTGAAACCAAGTGAATCACTCTTCCTTCCAAGTCTTCATCTCAAAGTTTGCTAGAAAAATTTTTCTCGAAAGAATATTTGATAGTGTTGGTGGTGGACCATAGTTCTCACAGAAATCCACCTAGCGACTCCACTAGTCCTCATTTTTGTTTTCACCATCCTTCACATTATTAAACCCCTAGAGGGGACATCCATCCAAAACAATCACAAATACCATCCTCTCTAAACTCTAGATCCAAAATCTGGCTTCACGAAAAATCAACACTAGATCTCATCTAGACCCAAATCCCCCTATCATAGTAGATGACCCCGAAAAGATTCTGTCGCAAGCTTCCGAAAATAGAAATTTAGCTACCGATAGGTCCATCCGTAAAGCAATATCAATACCTGAATACCTCACAGCCATGCAGGATTCCCCCTTTGACTTAAAATTAGCAAAAACCATTTTTAGAAGCAAGTCACAAAGTAAGGTAAAATTTGACGATATTGAGCCCCTAGATCTACCACAGAGTCCTTGTAGAAAAGCCGTGCCTACTACACCTATATACTCTCAGCTTCTCCATCACTTTCGATCCTACCACTCTAGATCTGCTCAAAATCAGATCACTAGCCCAAGTACATCCACCACACCCATCCAAACCACTACTGTTCAAACCACCTCAGCTCATCCTATAATCCCTCATTTTGTACATCATCCATTAGCTCCCGCCATGGCAGCCTGGTATGCACCCTTGGTGTTGCTACACTGTTTGGCTCCCTTACAAAATTAATATCAATCTAAAATCTCGCACTTTACCGGAGTTGAGACTACCATAGCTCAACAACATGTAGATAGAATTAACGATGCCTTTGAATACATGGAAATAGAAGACGAGACCATCAGAATGAGGATGTTCGCCTAGAGCCTAGGCGAAGAACCCAAAAAATGGTTCAATAGCTTAACTCCAAGTAATATACACGACCTCCCAGAACTTTAGCAAACCTTCATAAATAAGTGGGAAATCAGAAAGAACCCCATTCAAATCCTATCATAATATAACAATCTAAAATGGGAAAATGGGGAAAGTGTCTAGGGATACTGCACTAGGTTCAATAGTGTTTATAATGACCTCTTGCCTCACTTCAAACCTCCACTTGGCTCAACCTTAGCAAAGTTCCCTAAAGGCTTTGACCCAGACATGACTTATCAACTGAGAGACAAAGACTCCCCTACCTTAGAAGAAATGCAAAAAGTGGCCATTAGTGCAGAAGCCAACTTAGTAGAAAAGAGAGCTAGGACCAGATCAGAAAGGAAATTCACATACCAAGATGAGGTCTCCACTTCAGCTCCTCCTTTAGATCCTAGAATAGATGACTTGGTTAGGTCCATGGCCAAAATGTGGGAAAATATAAGTGAAAAGACCCCTCTTAGGGACAACTAGCCAAACCCTCCAAACAGAAACCAGAACCAAAATTTTAGGAGGGAACAAACTCAAAACAAACCAAGGGAAAATGACCAACAAATTAGGCCACCCTTTAATGAAAATTATGTGGAAGAAGATGATAGGGATACAAAATCCATTGATGAAAATCATTTGAACCTCATAGGTTTTGATAACAAGAGTGAGGTTTACCTCATAGAAGAAGGACAAGCGTTATTCTCTCTGAATCAAGATGAAACCAACTATGAAGATCTCGAGGATCCTGCCATAGATTTCCAGAATACCATAGTAGAATCGCACAGGTAGTATGACCTTAGAAGCAGAAAAAACCAAGAAAACTCCAAGAAATGTAACTTAGACACTGCTAGAACCCTTGATACCATCCTTAAAAAAGCAGTGGATAGAAACAAAATCATGGTCAAAAAAACTTACCAAAACAAAGATAAAGTTATTCAAACAAGTCTTGGCTTAGATACTCCTAGTACCTCCACAAAGATTCCCGAGATGGTTGTGTCAAAAAAAATCCCAAAACAAAGTCAGCAAACTCAGAACATAGAGAAAATCATGACTAAAAAAACTAAAGCAAACTTGTCTAAACTACAAACACCTTTTAGTTTTGAGGGAGAAATCACCAAAATAAATATTACCATGCCCGTCACTAAACTTATCGCCCAAAGCTCTTATAAATCTCAAGTGTTAAAGGTCCTGAATATAGGAAATGATGCAAACACCCTTAATCTAGCTGATGACATTCCTGAAGTGTTGTTTGGTCCAAAAATAGAAGGGAAATTTCAAGAAGGAACCACTCTTCCCTTTTACATCAGTCTGAATATCCATGACCAAATCCTACACAATGTCATGCTATATTCCAAGGCCTCGCATAATCTCATGTCAACAGTTGTGATGGAAAGATTAGGCCTAGAGATCACAAGACCATATAAAGACTTATATTCATTTGATTCAAGTAGAGTCAAATGTCTAGGTTTGATCAAAGATCTTTGTTTCAGTTTGGCCCAAGTACCTGCAAAACACCTGATCATAGATATAGTGGTAGCAGACATCCCTCCCAAGTATGGAATTCTTTTATCCAGATCTTGGGGAGATAAGCTTCAAGGGAATATTCAACTTGATATGTCCTACGCCACTATTATTGTGTTTGACCAAACTAGAATACTCTATCGAGAATCACACATGAAATATATGATCAACAGCCAAGAAAGGCCAGACAACATCTAGATGTACTCCTTGCATTCTGATCTGAACTCTTTCATTTTACACACTGACGAAGACATTGAAGAATAGTCAGAAGGATTTGAAACAAACTTTGACCCACCACATCAGTTGTCCCAAGTTCTCTATGATGAACTAGACACTCAAAGTTATCATGATCATGAGCAGCCATGTCTTGAGGGAAAAAATTGTGTTCCTTTTGAAACAGGGATAGAGAAAGAAGCACAAACCATTATGTACTATCAAGAAAATTGCTCAAACCTTAGGCAAACATCAGCAGTAACATCAGGAAACTTTTCCAGAACAGGGGCATTAGAAGACTTGCATATCACAAACCTCTTTGTAAATTAGGGGCAGGGAAGCTTAATTTTCTTACCATACCTTAAGGATTTTCCATCACTTAACTCCGCCCTTTCAAATGAAACCTTGAATGTAGCCATAACAGCTCAAAATCGAGAAAAAATGCCTGATAAACTTCTTATGAAAGTATATGATGACTGTAGTCCAAATATACCTAATTTACTTGAACTGGCTAACATTCTGTCACTCCACCAAAGACTTAGAATTGTTAGAATTTGAAATCTTGTTCAAAACACTACTTCATATAGAGAAAACAGTGAAAAATACTATGCCACTACCATCGCTCCTAGAAACAACTTCGACAAAGAAGATACAAAAATCTAAACCAAACAATAATAGTCAAAGATAAAATAGCTGGTCATAGGATCTGTTTTGATTTTAGAAACACTAATACACACCCTTGTGACAGGAATTTTATCCTTCCTACCCAAGACCATGATATACCAATGATAAGTGTTTTTAACCATATTTCTTTGCAAGATGATGTTTCATGTTATAGCCAAATAATTCCTTTGTAAAGCAGACAACTCAAAGAATTTTTCAAGTATGCTGGAAGTCGTTCCATTTTCAAACCCAGAATTTCAAAACCAATGGATATAAAAAATATGCTCCTAAAATCCATGTTTCTAGTTCTGAATTTCTGTATTCTGACATACCTAGATGATATCATCATATACTTAAAAAATGACAAAGAATATCTGCACTATTTGAAAAATATGTACAACAAAAGGAGTGGAAATCAGAGGTATAAAGAGGTACAGTGGGAAAATACAACGTTGTTCAAAGATTCATGCATGAATCCTTATGTCATGCTTGAAAGAGAAAATTTTCGAAATTTTTCTTTTCAATAGCTGAGTGGACCAAGAGTGCCAGGAGATCCTTATGAAGATAAGATGCTTAAGTTTCACCATTTCCAAGATTTCCGAGTTAGAAATTTTTCAATCATTGTATATACCATTGTTTGAAAATAAATCAAAAGTAGAAAATTCAAAAACAATAGAAAAAAAGAAAAAGAGGGAGATTTGAAAAATAGAAAGAAAGCCCCATGTTCCAAAAAATAGTTATTTTGAAAGCGCACAAGTCTAAATGCCGCTACTAGTACTCAAATTTCTTGTTCAGTTATCTAGCCTAATCATAACTGGACATGTTTTAAAATTATTTACTGATAATTCAGTGAGAGGAGAAGATAGTCAACATTGTGTAATCTTGACTTATCAAAGAGAGTATATTAGGAAAGGATACTGGTTCCACATGCTCAAAACAGAAACAAAGAGGAAAGAAGGGATGAAAAACAAATTGTGTATCCTAGCCTTGTTTTTCTAGATTTCATTTCATGCAAAATAATATTTGCGTACCACTTATCTTTCATGCCACAAGTACATGACAAATCAGTCTGTCTAATCCTGATTTGATCATTTTCTCAATTTCATGTTTTAGATTAGAGAATAAAATCTTGTCAAATAGCTTAACCTTGACAGTCGATCTAGCATAGGAAGAGAAATGAAGGATTTCATCAGCTTAATCTGAACTCCCGACAGATATAAGTGTAGAAATAGATAGTGTCATTGTTCAAAAATACTATGTCAAAGGGTTGCCAATCCAAATGCACCCAAAAGAAGAAAAAATGTTAGGAAATATAGTGGGGTAGGTAGAAATGTTGTTGATGGTAATCATGCTGTCAATTTTCAGAAATAGCATCAAGGAAGAAAGATATTTGCGCCAATCGATAAAGGCACTAGTCTTCAAAGAATCGAGATCGGAAATTTTGGACACCTTCTAAAAAGGAGTTGCCCTCCCCAAATGGAGCCACGGTTAGTCATCAGTATTTTTCACCTGTTGATGATGACTAGTTTCTAAAACCAGGTTTTCTAGCAGTTGATCTCAAATTTGTCAAATTTTCCAGCTGGAAAACACCCATAAACATTTTTTCCCTCCTAACCTTTTCAATCAGCCTGTGATGAGATAAAACCTAATTGTCGAGCCCTATCCAGCCTCAGCCATACAAACTTGTCCATCAGCTCCAAAAAGAATACTCCAAATCTGCCCAAAAAGTCTCCGCTAAGTTAGGTAGTGGCACTTTAGGCATTTCTCCCTTGGAAAACTATCCTAAATACAAAAGAACCTCTATCTAATATCAACCAGTCCTAGATAGCCTTACTATTCTGCAAATAAAGCTTGATTACACTCTTAAGTCGCGCCACTAACAAACCTTGATGACTCAGCAGTGCATATGCCCTAGGTAAAACTGAGATTAGGTGGATTTACAGTGTTTTAATGGATATTTCAAGAGGAGAAGGGTACCAGTGTTCCAGAAGACATCATTAAATTCAACATGAGAAGACAACTGCTTCTCATGTGGTTTTGAGCCTACGATGCAAGTACTGGACAAAGAGTTATTTCATTAATGTTAGGTCCCTATATCACTAGTATAGCCCCTTATTATTGTTAGTGTAAACCCCTTATTGTTATTATTGTACCCTTGTAACCCCCATTTTGTTATTATTGTGCCCTTAAATTATTATTGTTAGGTCGGCTAGGATTACATTGTGGCCACATGGACTCCTATATATAGAAAGGAGGTTTTGTAAATTGTATCATCCAAGAATTGTTCATTTATGTAATGTATTGGAGGTTTCCCCCTCGAAGTGGCTTATTTCTAAGGCGTTTATATCTCTTTTCTTCTATTTTTGAAGCTGGTTACACAACATTTGGTATCAGAGCTTTGGATTCTAGGGTTTCGCTGCTCCAAACAGGTCATCGTGGAATTTTCGCTATAACTTTTTTTCTACGAAGTTTCAGAAGCTGAAATTTTTAGGGTGAGAAGAAAAAATCTTGAGGAAGCCTGTGTAAAAATTTCAGAGTTTGGTTCCCAGCGAGCTGGATATGATCGTGGAAGTCGATATTACACTGGGCTCCTAAACGAGTCATCGTGGGTGCGCTAAATCAATTTTTCTACGAAGGTTCAGAATCTGAAATTCATATGGTGCGAAGCTGAAATCCTGAGGAAATTCATCAAAAAATTTCAGAGCTTGGTTCGCAATATTTTGGAGATATGATCGGTGGAAGGTAGTACTTTTTCAGGCTCCTGAATTTCATCTCAAAGAGGTGATCGTGGGAAAAGTTCAATAACTCTCTCTCTAAATATTGGATTGGAGTGCCGTCAAAATTGGTCGCAAGTACATGGCCTGTAGTTTCGTTTCTATCAATTTTATAGACAAAGGACAAAACAGTGACATGTGGCAAGTCGTACAAATTCGCTCTACTGAACCAGTCCAGAATTAGGTCATTGTGGGAGATTGGACACAACTTTGTCTTGGAGAATCAAAATCAGGTCAGACCTGTGGCATTTGAAAGAAGCTTCAGAGGGCTACTACAGGGCTGAATTTTAGATATCGAAGATTTTCAATTACAGAGATAATTGAATTTCAATATCGATCTCCTAAAAGCTAGTAAAAGGTGTGTATTTTTTTTCCGAATTGCACAAGTCTTGTTTGAAGAATCAAGTTGAATTGATTCCAAGGGAATCTTGTAGAATAGATATCAATATTGGATTCTAAAATGGCCCCTAAAAAGAACTCAACACCCATTAAGCCTTCAGAAGGCTCTACTATGACTCATGAAGATGAAGAATTGCAACATGATCTATCAAAATTACAAGAGCAAATGCAACAATTTTCACTCTCGCAAAGAGCAACAAAAAATGAAATGGAAGTTTTGAAGAAAGGCATGGAAGTGAATATGGACGGTTTGAAGAAAGGCGTGGAAGCTAAGATGGATGGCGTGGAAGCTAAGATGGATGACATGAAAGACAACATGGAAAACATGAAGAGTGATCTAAAAGCATACATGGAAGGCTTGATGACAAGCTTAAAACCAGAAATGATTCCTAATGGCGGAAATATAGGAGAAGAACCTCCTGATGAGAATAAAATAAATGTTAATTGTGATTTCATAAACTTGAATGTTGGCGGGAAGAACCACCATATTCCAAAAATGGATATGAGGAAGTTTGATGGAAAGGATCCTGTAACATGGATACTACAGATGGAGCAATATTTTGATCTCCATAACATGCAAAACACACAAAAGGTACGCATTGCAACTTTACATTTAGAACAAAATACATTTTGTATGGTATCGATGGCTTTGCTCCCATAAAAAAATTGTCACTTGGTCAATTTTTACGGAGGAAATGATAGCACATTATGAGGATACAAAGAGCAACACCTTCTTTAGCCAATTGATAAATCTCAAACAAAAGGGTTTAGTGGGGCAAAACATTGAGGACTTCCAAAAATTGAATATAAGGGTAACTGATATTCCAGAGGAACATAGGATTGATCTCTTCATAGGCACTTTAAAGGATAACATCCAACATGAAGTCCGCGTTTTGGAACCTGATTCATTGGAGAAGGCATTCAGGTTGGCAAGAAAAGTTGAATGTAAAATTATGGCGACAAGGAAGCCTACCACTCAATTCTATAAAGAAGGAAGTGTTGCTACACCTAGATTTCCACAACCTACATGGTTGACACCTCAACAATTGGAAGAAAAAAGAGCAAAAGGGCTTTGCTACAGTTGTGATAGCAAATACACTAAAGGTCATAAGTGTGCTGAGAAGAAATTATTTTACATAGATTGTGAAGAAGAAGAAGAAAATGAACAAGAAGAGGATATACACGAGGAACCACCCCTAGAAGAGGAAGAAATGAATCCGACCATATCGTGTAATGCACTGGCAGGAATTACCACTCCTCAAACTCTCAAGATAGAAGGACATATAAAGAAGAAAAGGGTAATAGTGTTGATTGATTCAGGTAGCACCCATAATTTTATTCAATATAAGGTAGCCAAGGAATTAAATTGTTTCCTATACCCAGCACCAGAATGTCAAGTGATGGTTGCAAATGGAGGAACTATAAATTGCTCTGGGAAATGCCATAATATCAAGCTAACCATGGGGGAATATGTATTGACTAATCCAATGCTTTCCATTCCTATGGGAGGTGCTGATGTTGTACTAGGAGTACAATGGTTACAATCTTTGGGGACGGTAGCTTTTAATTTTCAAGAACTTTTCTTGAAATTTTTTTCAGAAGGAAAGGAAGTCGAATTACGGGGTATTGCGGGGAAGCCAGGAAGGATAATAATCTCTAATGTCATGACAAAGCTTCTAAAGAAATAACAGTGAGGCGTAATTGCACAATTATGCTCACTAGAAGTTCCAACATCAAAATCATCTATTTCTGCAGATCTCCAACAAGTCTTGGACAATCATTCCAAGGTGTTTGAAACTCCAAAAGGACTCCCACCTATTCGTGATCATGATCATGCTATTCATTTGATTCCAGGAAGTGTTCCTCCAAACATCAGGCCTTATAGATATCCTTACTTCCAAAGAGCGAAATTGAACGTATGATTGCAGAAATGTTAGAGGCGGGTATAATTCAACCTAGTCAAAGTTCTTTCTCTGCTCCTGTAGTATTGGTACACAAGAAGGATGGATCATGGCGAATGTGTCCAGATTATAGGGAGCTCAATAAACTCACCATTAAAGACAAATTTCCCATTCCTGTGATTGATGAATTATTGGATGAATTACATGGAGCAATTTATTTTACCAAGTTGGATCTTAGTTCAGGATATCATCAAATTAGAATGAAGACTGAAGATATTCCAAAAACAACATTTCAAACTCATGAGGGTCATTATGAATTTTTGGTCATGCCTTTTGGCCTTACGAATGCACCTTCTACATTTCAAGGGTTGATGAATTCCATTTTCAAACCCTTCCTTAGAAAATTTGTGCTAGTATTTTTTGATGAAATACTAATCTACAGCAGGTCTTGGAAGGATCATGTTGAACATGTTGACAGGGTGCTCAAACTATTGCAGGAGAAACAATTATATGCAAAAAAGTCCAAATGTTTCTTTGGAGGACAAGAGGTGGAATATCTGGGTCATATTGTATCTCACGAGGGTGTTAAAGTGGACCCTAACAAAATTAAAGCCATTAAGGAATGGAAAGTTCCCACAACCATAAAGCAGTTGCGAGGATTTCTCTGGTTAACGGGGTATTATCGCAAGTTTGTTAAGAATTATGGGAGAATAGCAGCACCTCTAACAACATTATTGAAGAAAGATGCATTTTCATGGACTCCTGAAGCAACTAAGGCCTTTGAACATCTTAAAGAGGCAATGTGCCTAGCACCGGTCTTAGCTACGCGAGACTTCACAAAAACCTTTATTGTGGAATGTGATGCCTCAGGAAATGGAATTGGTGCAGTTTTAATGCAGGAAGGAAGACCCATTGCTTTTGAAAGTCGTCCAATCAAAGGAAAGTATTTACAGAAACCTATTTATGAGAAGGAAATGTTAGCAATACTGCATGCACTAAAGAAATGGCGAACTTACCTAATGGGAAAACACTTCAAGGTAAAAATTGATCATGATAGTCTTAAACACTTTTTGGAACAAAGACTATCTTCAGAAGAGCAGCAAAAATGGGTCACAAAGATGTTGGGTTATGACTTTGAAATAATATGCAAAAAAGGGAAGCTAAATGTTGTTGCAGATGCACTCTCAAGAAAGAATGAAGAGGTCGAAGCATTGCTTTGTGCCATTTCTATTATCCAACCAGATTGGATAACCGAAGCAAGGGATGAATGGAAGAAGGATGAAGAAGTGTGGACACTCATTCAAAAGTTGCAGCAAGATCCTAGTACATCTGATATATTTAGTTGGAAAAATGATTCCTTATGGTACAAAGATCACTTATATCTTTGTAAGAATTCCCAACTAAAACAAAAGATTCTTTTGGAATTGCACACTTCTCCTTTAGGAGGACACTAGGGATTTTTAAAAACTTACCACAGGGTGAAGAAAGAATTTTTTTGGGATGGCCTTAAATCTGATATTCAAAAGTTTGTGGCGGAATGTTTGGTTTACCAGCAGAATAAAGTGGAAACAATTAAGACCCCAGGACTTCTACAACCTTTATCCATTCCAAGTCAACGTTGGGAGGAGATTTCAATGGATTTTATCACAGGTTTACCTAAGTCCGAAGGAAAGAGTGTCATCATGGTGGTAGTTGATAGGCTTACCAAGTATGCACACTTTTCTGCATTATCTCATCCATTTAAAGCAAGTACAGTTGCTACTACATTTATGGACAGAATTCAAAAGCTACATGGAAGCCCAAGGGTTATTGTGAGCGACAGAGATCCCATTTTTACTGGAAATTTTTGGACGGAGTTATTTTCTTGTTGGGTACTCAATTAGCTCATAGCTCATCTTATCATCCTCAATCTGATGGTCAAACTGAGATAGTAAATAAATGTTTGGAAGGATATCTTCGTTGTTTTGTATCTGATAAACAAACACAATGGGTCAAGTGGTTACCTCTAGCTGAATGGTGGTATAACACTTCCTTCCATACTACAGCAAAATGACCCCATTTATGGCACTTTATGGATATCATCCACCATCCATCACATCATCTTTAAGAGAAAATTCGAAGGTTCAAGCAGTGGAAGATCACATCGAGCATCAACAAGAAGTTCTCCAACTCTTAAAGGATAGCCTGAATTTGGCACAAAATCGAATGAAACAACAGGCAGATCAACATCGCAGCGAGAGAAGTTTTGATGTAGGAGATTGGGTATTTTACGGCTACAACCATACAAACAAATGTCCCTCAAGCAAGCTAAGAAGGATAATAAATTATCGCCAAAGTACTATGGTCCTTACAAGGTGTTGCAAAAGATTGGTACTTTGGCATACAAATTGGAGCTTCCTGCTTCTTCGCGAGTACATCCAGTTTTCCATGTTTCATGCTTAAAGAAGGTTATAGGTGAAGATCTTCCAGTTCAACCAGTATTGCCAGAACTTGATGGGGAAGGGAAAATCATATTGGAACCTGAAGCAGTCATGGAAAAAAGAACTCGACAACTACGGAATCGATCAATTTCAGAGTATCTCATCAAGTGGAAGAACTTACCCACTGAAGATTCTACATGGGAGGATGAGAATTTTATACAGAAGCACCCGGAGCTACTCAAGTGTTGAGGACAAAACTTTTTTTGAAGGAGAGGGGCATGTTAGGTCCCTATATCACTAGTATAGCCCCTTATTATTGTTAGTGTAAACCCCTTATTGTTATTATTGTACCCTTGTAACCCCCATTTTGTTATTATTGTGCCCTTAAATTATTATTGTTAGGTCGGCTAGGATTACATTGTGGCCCACTAGGATTACATTATGGCCCCATGGACTCCTATATACAGAAAGGAGGTTTTGTGAATTGTATCATCCAAGAATTGTTCATTTATGTAATGTATTGGAGGTTGCCCCCTCGAAGTGGCTCATTTATAAGACATTTACATCTCTTTTCTTCTATTTTTGGAGCTGGTTACACAACAATTAAGCTCCTGCAAACACAGTCAAAGGTTAGTGAATTATAAATGACAAGAAATTCTCTACGGATACTGGCCAAGCTGCTTGTGATGTCTAAAGAGGCACAAAGGTATTTGAACAACAGAATTACATGTCTCAGAGAAATTCCCATAATGACTTATTGTCAATTTTTCATTTTCATTTGCTTAAGTATGAATATGTAGTGAAAGGAAATGTAACACTGTTTGAAAGTTCATGAAATGGCATCGCTGAGAAAACCTCCTCCATACATGAGCAGAGGGTTTGGAAATGTGATAAAGGCCTCCTTCATTTAATAAGAAGAGGGCCAGGAACAGAGGGAGGGTTTTAAGTGCAGTGGGAAAGCCACTGAAGGCTTATGGATAGAAAAATGGTGTTAAGAAACAGAGGGAAAGATGTGGTGTTTTAAAAGGTTCTTACATGACTTTCACCGCTAAAACACAGAATTGAAATACAGTGTGAAGCTAATTGGATGATTATGAATGAAGAAATCTTGTTAAGCAAATGTCCAAGGAAGTAAAACAATGTTGGTTTTAAACTGAATTCTGCTAATAAGTACAAAGAAAAACACTAGCAGTTGTTCATGGATATTATTCATTTGGTTAAAACAGGGGTTGAAAAGAGCCCATACATTTATTAAATATAATCTTCCCTCATAAACAAGTAGAAGGCTCACCATTGTTTGAGGATGAAGAACATTCATTTTCAGTGTGGCTTAGATTTCAAAATAAATTGTTGTCAAAAATAGTAAAATGAATGAGAAATTCATTATTCTTACAGACTTACTTCACAAAGGAACAAAGGGACAAATTTCCAATTTTACATTCTAACTTCAGCTCATCATCCCCTGCTATACCTCCATAAAATTTGAAGACTAGATTACTTTGGCAATCCAAACCTTGCAAGTTATTGATATAGACCAAGAATAGTTTTGTTGCTGCACTTGTGAAGTTCAGGATAGGCAGCTTCTCAAGATTAAAAGTTTTGTAGTTGGCACACATAAGCCTCTGTGGATGTTTTTTTTTTTTGATGCCTGAAGAGGAATTTCATTCAAAGGGTGCATCTACAGTCATTATATGGCTTTGAGCAAGGTTTTCCTCTAAAAAGTAGATATGAATAAAGGAAAGAAGTGTCCTCCCTTAATAGGCAAACAATGAAAATAAGTTTAGCCTTGGGATGACTTCTTCATATTGGGAAGGGTCATATCTATCAAAAACTGTCCAAATAGCATTCACGACACTTTATTACCAACATTAATTGAATATGGGCCCCTTTGGCATTTTCAAAGTCATTTGAATTTTGTTATAACTAATTCATTTTTTTTTAAAAAGCGTTCAAATGCTCACAAGTCAAATTCAAGGCGTTTTCAACTTTAAGAGGATAAAGAACCGTTGCAAAGCTCTCATATGAAAAATTCAAAGTGACCGAGCAACATCCCCCTGGCTGCTCACTGACCGAAATAAGAATATTCAAGAAAATTTCGGATTTTTTGAGGCTTAAATCCTGCGCAGCGCACCTGGAAAAGTGTGTGGTGCATTCAGATGAAGAAATACAAAGGATTACTGTTACACAGTAATTTGTCACCGTCCCTACCATTCCTCGTCCCGCACAATGGAGGACCCATTATGTGACCTGTGAGCAATGTCAAGCCTTGAAAATACCTTCATTGCATCCCTTTCCATGAGGACAACATTTCTTCTGTTGATCATTTCCTGAGCAGACCCCTAAAAACACCTGTTTTTGCCTTGGCGCTGGTAGCCCGTTATGTACTCGCGCCAATCAGAAAAATTAAAACTGAGCCCACGCCAATTGGCACTCTGTCTCAGTTATGCACCTGCGCCAATCTTCTTTTGGAAAGTTTTAAAAAAAAAGAGGCGAAGTTTCGATTACAACAACTTCGTCGATGAGTCATCAGAAGTGGTTTCGACTGTATAACCACGGCCTTCCTCCTTTGGCCTCTTGTTTCCACCTTATGGGGAACCTCCCAAGGGATAATGCCTCCCTTCCACTATTGTAGGGATCCCAACCTCCTCCTCTCCTCTATAAATATAGCCTTCCTGCATTGATGAAGAGGCTGATCATTAGTCATTTGTTTGAGAAGGGTTGATAGTCTTAGGAAGATAGAAGCTTTGCATCTCTACTTCCAAGTGCCTTTGTCTTTGGCAAAGAATCCCTTCTTCCTTAAGGCCCATTCAAGCGAGGGCCATTGTTACGAAGACTACGGAGGTTTCCCTTTCTTGGCGAAACTTTTAGCGCACTCCAAAATTGAGGTCGTTCGAAGGAAGCTGCGACATCAGAACTTGGTTGTAACTTCTATTCGTTTATCATTTTAATAGATGACTATGATTATGGTTTCACTCCTTTTTCCATCATGTTAATGCGAGTAATATCTTTTCTGACCGATGTTTAGTTACGTATGCTGGTTCCTATGCATGTATCTGTTCGTTTCTTCTGTGTGCAGGTGTTCATCCACGGAGATCGTGGAAGGATTGTGATCTGCCAGGGCTGAAGGACGAGGACATCTTCTTCTTCAGATCTAGAGTTGGAATTCAGGTAGGCTCTTATCCCAAGTCTTTCATTCGTAACTAGGAGCTTGCGTCATAGCATTGTTTGTTTGTTGCTAGACCCCTGCTGGGCTAGTAGGGATCGCCTCTGTCCGCAGAGGGGATTTACCTCCTCAACAAATTGGCGACTCCGCTGGGGATCGTCCGGTTTTCCTTGTCCCGTTTATGATTGGTTAGCTTTGATTGTTTCTCCTTGCTTGATGAACCTTCTGGGTTGGATTCTTTCATTATTTTAGCCTCTTGGTTTGCTTAGCTTGTATTGGTCTACTTTTAGAATAGCTTGTTTTTTAATTTTTATTGAAGAACTCGACTGGCGCGGGTTTTAACCCGACAGTCGCGCCACTTGGCGCTTGTTGCATTTGTCTGTGTCGCGCCAATCGGCCTCTGGCGCTAGTTTCAAGGCCACAGTCGCGCCACCCCTGTGACTTTTTTGAGTTTCTTCATTTTGTGGCTTTCTGATCATGACCAGTACTTTTCTTCTTGATTTCCTGATTGTCTGAGTGTGTTGGAGTCTTGTTTGACTGGAATTCACCGCTATCCTTTGGTTGTTTGCCTCTGTCTATCGATTTCACGATTTGAGCCCTAGGGCATCTAGTGGCATAGTGAATCGAGCCCTCCTTGGGAGTTTTGGTGTCTTGATTGTCCTGTCAACTTGTTGATTGATTCTCCATGCTCTCTTAACAGTCTTTGATCGTTTTTGCTGCGTCTTTTGAGTGATTGTTCATTCCTTCATTCAGAATTCGTTTGCCTTGGCTTTGGACCTAGATCACACGGTCCATTGGGAGTTTTCGAGTCTTTCTTCGATTTGAGAGACTTTGGGTCGATTTAGAGATTTGGTTGCTTGCTTCGTTGAGTGAATGTTGTTTGCTTCGCTTTCTTAGATATCATTTCTCAAATTGCTCCTTTTGTTTTCAGTGCACATTAGCCATTAAACATTGAAAATCAAAAAATAATCTCTTTTGCTTTTGTTAAATTAGTGCAAATTGTGATCTTTTCCATATTGCTAGTGATTAGTGTTTGGATGAAAAGTGTGCAATTGCATTAGTTGCATTAGAGACATTCTTGTTTGTATTTCGTTCATTTCGTTTGTATAAAAGCTCTCAACTCTCATTTAACTAGTTTTCATCGAACGAAATGTTGCATCGTGGCATATAGCTTGCATTTAGGAGACACTACATACGATAGGGCCTGGAAATTGAAACTTAATTGAAGATGGTATGGTATTGATAACTAAGGAAAAGTGGAACTTAACGCCACATATTTAGAAGGTCTAGGCTAGAGACGTGTTCGCGTGGGTCAAACTGCGACTTTGATTCTTTGTTGGCTTTAGACGAGCGCTGAAGTACGGACTTAACCATTGTCGAGTATATAAAGGGAGACCCCTATAGGTTTGCGATCCTTTATCCATAGGAAGCCGAGTCTGCCGCCCTATACCCGTGATACACCGAACACAGCATTCGGGGAGACTACCTGCACGTGCGGAAAGTCCTTGGTCGATTTCTGTTTCATTTTTGAAACCAAGGTGTATATTGCAGTTCACGGATATTTGGTACACCCTTTGTGCCTAGTTTTTCCTGAGCAGTCATTTGGTCTTTTCTGACTCCCTAAACTTGAAAAGACCGTCAAGCGCTTGTCCTTTCACGCTTGTGTAAACTCTGAAAGAGATAGAGTCATCTTTTTATCGTTTCTCGACTCTTAAAATATGAAACGGTAGAACTTCTTATTTTCCAATGTGGTAAAATTAATCGCCCACGATAACACACCCATTTAGATATTGCTTGTGACTGTTTGATCGTGTGTCTTAACTCGTTTTCAGCCCGTGTGTGGTTTTGAGTTTTGAGTGTGATGACAACTTTTTTTGAGTTTACCAACTTGAGAATCCCTTCGAAGGAGTCTGATGCTTTCTCTTTGGAAATGTTTAGGCTCCTTACATCAAGCGATTTTCATATACAGGACCAACTATTTAGGATTGGTTACTTGGGTTTAGTTTGGGGTTGTTCTCAACCTGTGTTGTCTAGAATATCCCTCTATGTTTCTAAATGGTTCCCTCAGGAACAACATCTGTTAGTTCTGGTGGACCTCTCCCCTTCTTATTTGTTCGTCCTCATCTTCTACTTAGCTGGTGAAAGTCTGGATTCAAGTAACCCAGTGGGCTAAGAAGAAGAAGAAGAAGACAAAAGAAAGAAGAAGTACGATGGCAGAAGCAAATCTGCGGCCTCTTTGCCCCTGCAAGTCTCTCCTCTTGATAAACCTTCCAACCCTCCTCGGAAAGTCAAGTTCCCCTGCATGTTGTGCACGAGAGACCATCTTCTTCGAGACTGCCCTGGCATTCCCAAGGTACTCGAAGTATGGTCCAACGGTCGCCCACCGTTGTCTTTGGCTTCCGAGAGTCAGGTTGGGGGCACTGGTAAGGCTCCTAAGAAGCAGGGTAAGATCACCAATCCCTGTAAGTTGTGTGAAGGGCACCATGCTATTCACCTTTGTCCTTATATGGATGAAGCCAAGCGGGTCTTGGACAACCTGACTGTTTCTACACCACGCCTCCCGGCTGGTTATAAACAGCTTTCTTTGAGTCTTCCACCAGCTGATGCCATGATTGGTCAAGGGTCATCCTTGGTCGATCCCACTCCTCCAGAAATTCAGATTCAGGAATCCGTTCCCGACCAACCATTGTTCGTGGGATCGGTCGAACTGGCCCCGTCCGCGGTGCACCAGGTCTTTTCTGTCGAGAGTGGATCTCACACCCCTCAGGTCCTTCTGGTCTCTTCAGATTCTTCAGGCTTGGAGAAATATTCTCCTGCCCCTGTACTTCAAGAAGCCCCTCCTCCACCTCCCATGATGGAGGCTCCAGAGGATATCCCTCCCGCCTTCGAGATGGAGGTCATGGAGGATGCTTCTTCTACCGTAACATCAGGGGAAGACCTTCGCTTGTCGATGGTAGCCCCTCAGAGTAGTTTGGTCGCTTCCTTTGACTGGAATCGATTTGCAGGATTTCGCCTTCCGTCTTATGTGCCTTTCGAGATCACAGTACAGGCTCTTGGTCTGGTCGTACCCAGCACCATTATAGACGAAGGCGCCTCTGTTAGTATTCTGTCTTCAACTACCTGGCAAGCTTTCGGTTCGCCGCCGCTTGCGCCTGTTACGCAGAATCTGCTCACTTTTAACAGAAGGACGAGTCAACCGTTGGGGATCCTTCCAAGGTTACCAATTACTTTGGGAGGGAAAACCATCCATATGGATGTGATGGTCGTTCCAGGCCCCTTGTATTTTCATCTGCTCCTGGGGCGCGATTACACCTATGCCATGGGAGCGCTTGTCTCCTCCCTTTTTCGTGTGGCCTGTTTTCCACATGAAGGACGGATTGTGACCATTGATCAGCTGTCGTCCTTTGGTCCCAATGTAGCATCTGGCCCGCCATCACCCCCTCCTGGTTTTTATCCACCCATTGTATCTGCTCCACCGCAGGTCAACTATGTGGCTACTTACCCCGTGCCTGTGCTCAGTGATGATGCCGTAGTGCATTATGTGCTGGGGACATTGGGTCCGGACTTCCAGGATGTTTCCCTTCCATCAGGAGTGGAACTCTTGGAAGCACCGCCTTCTTGTCCATTTTGATGTAAGTCGGTTAGAGCATGGTTTCCTCCCTGGGTCAAGCTCTTTAAAAAATGAAACTAGGATCTTGGAGCATGGTTCTTTTCCTGTGTCAAGCTCCTTAAAAAATGAAACAAGGTCGTCGGAGCAAAGTTCCTTGTCTTGTGTCAAGCTCCTTAAAAAATGAAACAAGGGTGTCCGAGGATAGTTCTTTTAATGTGTCAACCTCGTTAAAATAATGAAACACGTTCCTGTTCAATTCGAGTCTTTGTTTAGATCTCGTAAAATCCCAGTCGAGTCTTTATTAGATCTCGTAACTTGAACCTTCACTCCATATGACTCTCATGAATTTGAGCTCTTGGGAGACATGTACCTCGAATTGGTCACCATCTTGGGGGCATGCTTACCTATTTCAAGCATAATTTGTTTCAGTTCAAGCTGTATAAAAAATGAAGCAGTCTCAAGCATAGTTTGTTTCCGTTTCAAGCTTGTGTAAAAATGAAACCGATTTCAAGCATAGTTTATCTTTGTTTCAAGCTTGTGTAAAAATGAAACCATTCCCATTTTACCCATTGTGATTGCCATTTTATCATCCTGTTTTTGCCAGATGAGCCTTGGTTTTCTCACTCCATTGTCACTATCTTCTTGGCCAATCATATGTCTTCACTTGGTTGTTTTACCCATTCCTAAGGAACCGCTGCGATGAGTGGTCTTGTTAGCCAGCCTCTTGACCTTTATTTGTTCTGAACAGTTCCACCATTACCGGAACTAGTAGCTACCCTTTATACCACTCGTTCCTCCAGGAGGAGTCATCTTTCAGCTCTTTTCTGACTCTCTAAACATGAAAATATTGCCGAGGCCCTTGTCATTTCGATCTTGTTAAAGTGGACTAATGACATTCATGAAGGTATATGTTTTAACCCTTTTGAAGTGGGGATGGATTAGGTTACGAAAAAAGGAATACACCTAGCCTATCGGCGACTGGAAGTTTTCCCAGGATATTGTTTTCTACCTTTTCGGACGGGAGAGATATACGAAAAGGACTTGTGGAGTTTTCTTTTCACATTGTCTTTTCAAACTCTCTAAACATGAAAAAGCGCGAGTTCTTCCTTTGTCGGACTACGTTAAACCACATTGACACATGTCAGATCCGGTCGAAATAAAACCTGAGGAGTCGCTCCTTCCTGAGCTCCCTAAATACTGAATGGATTATTAGCGATGCGGGCTCTCTGTATGACAAATGAATGGGCCTCCTCTTGTAAAGCATTATGTAAAAACCCAAGAGGTACTCACCAAGATAGTGGGGAAAAATGGAACCATCGTACTTCTCATGTTGACGGTATGTCGCTCTTGAACATGGCACTTGTGTGCATTCGTGTCGGGTTGGGGACATCTCATCTCGTTTTTTCACCTGCCTCCGTGGGTTTGGGTGATCCCTTTTGACCTCTCATCTTCTCTTTGCCTTGTCATCATGACCCTTGATCTATTGATGTCAAATACTGCCAAATCCACTGTCGTGCCGCCGATCTGTTCAAGAGAAGTTGACCTCTGCAAATTTCAACCTTCCTCTGATTCTCATCACGATCTTTGATTCTGTAAAGCTTATCATGTTCTACGTCCGTTATGGTGATGTGGGAATTTCATTATAGCCCACAACATTATAGCCCACATTCGATCAAGGTCACTTCTGTGCGACTTCAACTGGTATCGAGAAGTTGGTGGGAATACGATGGTACCTTGGAGCTTTGCATGCCCACAGCCTGGCTGGGTCCAGCCCATTAGCATGAGTTTTCATCAGCACAGCCTAGATCGGATGATTAAGATTATATGTTCGGCGTCAGCTCATTTATTCACACGCCGTAGATTGTACCTGTAGTACCTTGAGGACCATCGTCATTATTGGTGGTTTCTCTCGCGTCTGTTAACGGCTTTCATCATTGGCTGGTAATCAGACGATGTTCTTGCATGTTTGACATCAGCTCACACATTCGCATGCTAGAACTTGTACTTGTTTGGGTCGAGATGGAGCGCAAGACCCTGGATTGTGTCTGTTGTAATCCAGGCTGCGATTATGGATTATTATCATTATGTACATGACTCACTGATTGGATGGCTGCGACCATACCTGAGTCTATTTGTTTGATCTTAGTTGGATGGCTGCGCCCATACCCTAGATCCGGATTATCGTATACTCTGTTTCAGATGGTTGCGTCCATACCATGTATATACATCATGTACTTGAGATTTTCAGTTGTATCTTTCTGCGCAGGTTTTCCGACGGCGGGCCTTCAGTTGAACATGTTCTCGTAAAGCATTTCACCCCTCTCTCTCTCTCGGGCCTCATGCTTTAGGGGGCATCTGTTACAGAGTAATTTGTCACCGTCCCTACCATTCCCCGTCCCGCACAATGGAGGACCATTGTGACAAAAAATTGTGATATCGAGCCTTGAAAATACCTTCATTGCATCCCTTTCCATGAGGACAACATTTCTCACATTTATCATTTTCTGAGCAGACCCCTAAAAACACATGTTTTGCATTGGCGGTGACCAGCCCCGTTATGTACTCATCTGTGCGTGAGGAAAATCTTTCTTGAGCCACGCCAATTAGCTCTGTCGATGTTGTACTGCTTTGCAGCACTACATTTATGGAAAGTTTTTAAAAAAAGAGGCGAAGTTTCGATTACAACAACTTCGTGGATGAGTCATCAGGAGTGGTTTCGCCTGAATAACCACGGCCTTCCTCCTTTGGCCTCTTGTTTCCACCATATGGGGAACCTCCCAAAGGATAAGGCCTCCCTTCCACTATTGTAGGGATCCCAACCTCCTCCTCTCCTCTATAAATATAGCCTTCATCTATTGATGAAAATTTGAATATAATTTGAATGAGTGAAAATTTGAGGTTAGATAATCCTTGAAGTCTTGAAGCTTTACTCCCTCTCCCTATTCCCAAGTGCCTTTGTATAAGTAGAATCCCTTCTTTCCCTTAAGGGCTTCATTCAAACGAGAGACCATTGTTACGAAGGTACGGGAAGGAGTTTCCTTTTCTTGGCGAGCTTTGCGAGAGGCAGTGGTTGACCCGGAGACCCGTTATGAAGGAAGAGCTGACGTCGAACTTGGTTGTAACTTCTATTAGTTTATCATTTTAATAGATGACTATGATTATGGTTCCCACTCCTTTTTCCATCATGTTAATGCGAGTAATATATCTTTTTCGACCGATGTTTGAAAAGATTATCTTGGTTCTATGCATGTGTTTCCTATGCTTGTATCTGTTCGTTTCTTCTGTGTGCAGGTGTTCATCCGCGGAGATCGCGGAAGGATTGTGATCTGCCAGGGCTGAAGGACGGGGGACATCTTCTTCTTCAGATCTAGCGTTGGAATTCAGGTAGGCTCTTATCCCAAGTCTTTCATTCGTAACTAGGAGCTTGCGTCATAGCATTGTTTGTTTGTTGCTAGACCCCTGCTGGGCTAGTAGGGATCGCCTCTATCCGCAGAGGGGATTTACCTCCTCAACAATTACAATGGTAGCGTGGCACGCCTGTAGCGCCAGTCACCACTGCCCGAAGGCCGACCCGACACCTTCTTCATTGAGTGGCGCTCTTCCATTTGAACGTGCCGCACCTGTTTGAATGACCAAAACGCCTTCAAAAGGTCTTGAATCCTACTCAAATCATCAAGCAAAGGCCACAAGCCATCCTCAAGGTATTTTTATTTTCCCCTTAGTGCATTCAAATTTCTAAAGGGGTGATTTATGCCATGTTTTTCAAGACTAAAACAGTGATTTAAAAGCGGAGTTCTTGGTAGCAAATCAAGGTGATTTGTTACTGTATTGACAAATGTTGTTACAGTAGGAGGATAGGGTGTGTTTATATTAGTTTCAAAAGGCCTAAAACCGCCTTCAAACAAAGTGATGAACCATATGCTAATGACAAGACATAAAACACAGTGGTAAAGGTTTTCAAATTACTGAAGGTGTCCTAACAGTGATAAAACGAAATTAACCTCTGTCTGCAAACCTAAGGTGAACACAGTTCTTGTAAAGTGAAAACAGTGGTCATATCTAAATGCCTTTTCACCTCAAAGGTGTCTTATTTTGAATGGTGAGACAGCCAAATATGTACAGCCTCTATAAGCCCCAAAAGCAGAGTGTGTGAGAGCTTTTTGAAAGTCATTTGAGGGTTGTTTTGTCTTATATTTGTAAGGAAACAATGAATAACAAGAAGAGTTTTGTTTGGGGAAGGTTGTATTGCTTCTGTGAAAACACAAGGAGATCTTTGTTTTAACAAAAATCCATAGATACCTCTTTTCAAATACCTTTCCCAAGCACAGTAATCAAATTGATTTTTTGATTTTCATTTGACAGAAACTTGTTGATTGGCATAAAAGAGGACAAAACAATGACTTATAAGGAGCAGAAAATTGGTGTTGGAAGACTATTTCACAAAACGTTTGAAGAAGCTTGTCTTGGTAAAAAAGTGACTGACAAAGAGGACAGGGTGTGTGCTTGAGAAACATTCCAAAGCCCATTTGAGACAGCTTGGTGTTGCAAAAAACATTAAAGAAAAAATGTCTCCTAGGCAAGACAGTAGGAGTGCCCTTCACAGGAGGTTTGAGCATGTTTCCACTGAAGAAGTGAATGCTCATCCATCGGTCTTGTTTAACTTTCACGAGGTTGGGTCTCTAGAGTTTTGTCAAAGAGTGCAAGAGTTGAAGAGCTATTCCCCTTTGCAACATCTTTGTGCTTTGAGATTTCAAGAGAAGCATTTTCAGCTGGCAAGCCTAGATGTGAAGAGTTATTCCCATTTGAAAAGTCTTTGTGCTTTGAGATTTCAAGAGAAGCATTTTCAGCTGGCAGGCCTAAATTTCAAATTCTCTCTGAGGTCCATTTTCAAGGCCACCAAAGTCCCTTATTTCGGGGGGAAATGGTTTAGAAAAAGCCACCTGGACTCAGAGCAATACAAGCCTTTTCTGAAGCCTGAGCATAGAGATTCATGCCCATCCATTTTTCCCTTCTCATATCTATTGACTAGTTACGCCCCCCTCATGAAGATAATCATGAAATACTTCACTTGAGAGGGAAGATTCTCCCGAGTCTATGCCTATCATATCTGGTTGCTCATGCATTTCACGAGGACCAAATTCTTAAATCTCCCTTTCTTCCTACATAGAAGTATTGAGAAAATGGCCTCCACTGTTCAGAAAAATCCTCCTTCTCAACAAACAGGTTGCCTCTTCCATCACTCCCTCATCAAGGTTATCATTCTCCATCAGCTTGAGAAGAAGGAAGTCTCTTGGGATACTTTCATTACACATATGTATTTCGCCACCGTCCCTTCATTTCATCCATCTACTTCACCTTCCACTCACCATCCTTTGCCTTCTTCAAGCAAGCCTATTTCCAAGAAGCTCAAATTTCCCATTGAACAAGAAAAAGAGCATGACGAGGAAGAAGAGCATGAGCAAGAGGAGGAAGATGATGATGAGCAGCATCATGATGAAACAAGGTAGCAAGGGGATGATGAGGAAGATGATGATGAGTAGCATCATAGTGAAAAAGGGAAGCAAGGGGAATAAGTACAAAGTGACGCAGAACAGCAAGGGGAAGAAGGGTATGATGAAGAGGAACACGATGATGAACGACAGACTCCTGGGAATGATGATGAGCAACATGATGATGAATAGGTGCAGCATGATGAACAGAAGCAGCCACATGATGATGAACAACAGCCTCATGAAAAATAACAGCAGCATGATGAAAAGGTGCAACACAGTTAGGAGGACAACCCTAAAAAAGAAATTCAAAAGGACAGTCAAGGCATCCATGAAGAAATCCAAGACAGTGGCAAGAATGATGAGTAAAGTAGCAAGGGTAAAGAGCCAATGGAGCATGTGCTAGCTGCCTCTCCTAGGCAAGGGGCCATGCTCTCTTCTCCGAAAGTGGTCAAGCCCCAGAAATCAAGGAAAAGGGTGCCTAGAGTTGTAACTACAAATGTCATTCGGGCCCTTTGAAGCAAGGGGAAATTTCCCAAGAAGCCCATTATCGAATTTCCCAAGAGGAGGAGGACTAAAAGAGTCACCCAAAGCAAAGGAAAGGAGAAAGAAGAAAGAAATCATGAAAAGCAAAGGGAATTCGACATCATTCAAATCCAAAGTGATGATAGTGACAATGAAGCTCATATCCTAGAAAATATCTTGATCAATAGTGAAAACCAAATTAATGCTTTGAGGACTGATCTTGAGTGGGCTAGAAACTTCAATCACTTTTTGCAAATTAAAAACAAACAGATAAGTGTCCATATGGCGGTATATAAGACACGGGAAATCAAATACAAAAAAGAGGCCTCTAAAGCACAAGTGAGATTGGAAGAACTCATGGGTTAGTTAGATGAAAATGAAGATGAAGATCATCCTAGGAGAAATAGGCCAAGAACCATGGGGCTCAAAAGAGCTCTTGAGAAGCAAAAGGAAGAAGAAGCTGCCCTTCTCCAATCTACCCTTCTCACTACATTGTTCACACAAGAGATAGTGAATAATAGAGAAGCATGGCTTGAGAGGGTTAATGATCACTTGGAGAAAAAATTTGAGAAGCAAAATAGAGACTTGGACCTTCAACGGAGGATGATCGTGCATTATAAGAAGCTCAATCAGTTTGCCCAGTGGAAATTGAAGGCCGCATGGGAGAAACTCAAGGAGGCTAAGACGAGGCGCCCGGCACCAAATTTGAAGAAATACACCTCAAAGCTCCAAATTTTGGCCTCAGCTTCACAACATGTTTCTGAAAACCCTTGAGGGTCATGCTCGCCAAATTTGGGCAAAATTCGACAAATTTTGGTTTTTTGTCATTTTTGGGTTTTTGGCTAAAACTCATGGGCATCGCCATTTCAGTTTGGGGCATCCTCAAAGGATGAAAATGGTATCATTGGATGCCATAATTTTAGGGGCATATACTTATCAATTTTTCAGATCATTTGAAGATGATTTGCTCCCTCAAAATGGCGGAAAACACTCACTTTTTCCACACTCTGCCCCGTTTATTAGCAAGGCCTATTTTTTGGGTTTTTACACACGTCTATATTTGGAGGAGTTTCATTGGCCATTTTGGAGAGAACTAAGAATTTTCAGAAAATATACACTCAGATCTTTCCAACGAGCCATCATGGGCCTTGTTTCGACATCAAGAAGGCATCCAAAGGCTGTCCGCAAGTCAGGGGACTTTTTGCTGGTGTATTTCTTAAGTATTTTTGTAAAAAATGTACCTTTCAAAAGTGACTTTTCCTCATATGTGTTTACCTATTTTTGTGCATGGTTAGTTAGGAAAATTCAATTTATTTTCTTTTTTTAGCATTTTTGAGATATTTTATTAGATATTTTGTGCCTTGGGCTTTGCAAAACCTCAAGGACAAAATCAGATATTTTGGATAGGCCAATGAGATTGCAAGTTGAACTAGGAGGTTTTCCCTCATATTGGCCTATATATTCAAAAGGCTTTCATTGTAAACAAGGTTGAACTTGATGAATAGAAGAAATATATGGTTATACAAGCTTTGGAAGAAACACTTGTCTCATGTATTTGGAGAGTTTCTTGAGTGCTTTTGGATGCTGAAAGAGGATTGTTGTTGGATTCCATGACTTGGTAGAATGGTATAGTGTCTCTATCTCTATTTTTTTTCTTAGTTTTCATTCATAATTCCATGTTCTTGCTTTCTATAAGATAGTAGATAACATATTTGACACATGCCCTTGGAGGCACCTCAAGTTTCCTGTTTCTTTATAGATTCTCTGTTTTTTGCCTTCTTAGTCGTATCAAAGAATCCTTGATTGCTCTTTGATAACTGAAGAATATTGTTTTCTTGTTTCATTTATGGTTTTATGCATGCTAAGTATGATTCACGGTATGCCCTGCTTACTCATGGCTAGCCATAGCTCCACCTATGAAACCTCTCTTTTATTGATTAGAATGTCATTTTTTGAACCAAGGAGGTCTTGTACTGATCTTTCCCTTTGCCTAAAACTATGCAATCTTGTCTTCAAATAGCCCAATAGCTTGAAATACTATGTTTAGGCATTCCTTCATAGTGATTTGAGTTGTTTTTTTGTCTTAAATGTATTTCCCCAAAGTCTGATAACCATTTCCTCCAGTTAGAGAGTCATATATCTCTATGCATGGCTTGAATGTTTATTTCTATGCATTGATCGGTTTACAGTTACATTTCTCATGATTAATGGTTAGCCCTACCATGTTTATGTCAGATATTAAACTAGTTATGTTTGAAATCTTTTTTTCTTCACAAATTTAATGTCCATCTCACTCCATTTTACTCAAAAATCCATTTTACCTCGCTCAAATCGGCCCTTCAACAACCTTGTATCACCACCTGAAAGCTTTCTTGACCTTTTCAACCCCATAGCCCAGTTGATCTGACATATTTTTATCTATTTTATGTCTTTGATCAGTTCATCCCTCACAACCTAAAATCCAAAACCAAAAAAACCTATTTCATAAGTAGCCTAAAATCAAGAACACAATAAGCAAGTACATAGATATCCCTTACAAAAATAGAGAGATCCCTCTCTGAGTCCAGGAAGGCTAGGTCCTTGGGCTCCAAAGATTGGTTTGATGTTACACTGTCATTTGGCTTTCCAATCGGCCAAATCATGGGACACCAACAGACATATCTTTATTCTCTATCTAAAACATGAAATTCAAAGAATGAAAAGTTAAGATTAAATTGTTTAACTGATCATGGATTATGGCATTTATTGGCAATCTGCACATAATGATTATTCTTGTAATAAAATTAAATGGTAGTGGCATTTTGATTTTCTCACTTTCATGTCTTATTTTTCTCTTTTTCATTTTGGGGTCTATCTTTTTCTAAGTCCTTTGATATTTCTTTTAGGAATTTTAGTTGGAATCATGATTGTCGTTAGACCAAAACCTGTAGGCATTAATCTCTGCTACAATCATCAGAGTTAGGATCCATGAGAAGTGGTTAGTCCATGTCACAAAACACACGGGGAGTGTTGAACCCAGTTTCCAAAAATCTCCCCCCCCCAATGCAAGCTGGGTGAGTTTCTAACTTGAGACCTGTCACTCTAATACCAATTGTTGGAATCATGATTGCCATTAGACCAAAATCCATAGGCATTAGTCTCTGCTACAATCATCAGAGTTAGGATCCACGAGCGGTGGTTAGTCCATGTCACGAAATACATGGGGAGAATTGAACCCAATGTCCAACACTTTTACCCTCTTTTCATTTTTTATTATTTTTCTTTTCAAAGTATGGGAAAAAACTTGCAGAAATCAACATATGTAAATATTTACAAGACTATCAAAGTCAATTAAAAAATTATGAACCCTATTATTTTAGGACCCTAAGAGTGGCCCCACTTTGGGATGGCATTTCCTGGTGAAATTTCAAGAACTTTAAGATTAGTGCATTTGAATTTTGACTATGATGACCTTGTAAGTATCTTCTGGTCTCTTCAATTATTCATAGTTATGATATTTTACCTTTCAAATATTAGGGCCTTCTCTCCAGGCTTCAACTGTGTTAGGAAAACATCTAATTCAATCTAAAATCTTCAATATATATGTACAATGGTCATAGTAAATAGAACTAAATATTTTTTTATCTCACAGGAGTAGTAGTGCTTCAACATTCTAGCATTTATTGGTCCATCTAGCATTGTTGATCCATCCATTTCTTTTAGGTAGAAAGCATTGTTACCTCTGTAACCATAAATCACACAAGCTCCTTTCCATGGAAAATCAAAATTTTCATGTTTACCTTTGTCTTCTCTTCTTGAATCCCATTTTAGCACTTTGTCTCCAATGTAGAAATCATCTTCTTTAGTATTTTTGTCAAAAAAATTCTTTATCTTATTGTGGATAACTTGAGACTTAATGTAAACTTCATCTCTTGTTTTTTGTAATTGAATAGTTTGATTAATCCTTCTTTAAATGTCATTTGTTTGAACTTGTAACTCTTGGATAATATTCATTACTGGTACTCCTAAGGAGGATGGAAAAATAATATCCATTCCATAAACAAGTTGGTAAGGGGATGTACCAATAGTTTTTTTAGTTGTAAGTTGATCTACCCATAAGGCATTGACTAACTTCTTGTTCCAAGTCTTTTTGTTATTTTCCAGTAACTTTTTGATGATGTTTACAAGGCTCTTATTTGAATATGCAACTAGGCCATTATTGTGGGGGTAATATGCAGTAGAATCGCCTAGGGTGATGTGATATTTAGGGAAAAAGTCGATCATCTTTTTAGATTTGAACACTGCTACATTGTGAGTAATTATCTTTTGGCAATATCCAAATATTGAAAGTATGTTTCTTTCTAAGAAGGAGATAATGACAGTATCTGTGGCCTACGTAGAGGGTATGGCTTCAATCCACTTAGTAAAATAATTAGTGGCTATCATAATCCACTTGTGTTGGGATGATGATGGGGGGTGAATTTCTCCAATGAAGTCAAGACCCCATTGTTGAAATGGAATTTCTGTTGATATGGGCTTTAAGGGTAGGGGTAACATCTTTTTCTTACCCTCAAATATTTGACACTTGTGACAGGAGGTCACATACCTTTTAACATTTGCAAACAAAGTAGACCAGTAAAAACCACCTCTCAGGGTTTTGTCTGCAGTAGTATTCCAGTAGAGATGTTCTCCATAGTCACTTGCATGAAATTCTTGTAATACTTTTTTAGCTTCTTCTTTTAACAAACAATTTCATAAAATCCCACATTGATCTTTCCAAAAAAGTACATTGTCTAAAATACAAAAACTTACTACCTTTAGATTTTAGAATCTAGTTTTTTTTCTTGATAGACCAAGAGGAGCTTGTAAGTTTAATAATACAAATATGATATCTGCATACCATGGTGACTCTTAAAAGGCTTCACTGATATCTGGAGTCGCCATCTCTTCCTGATCATCTATTTCGGTAATAAATTTATGTCTAGGGCATGACAATTTGATTCAGCCATAATTTTAGCTAAAACTTGACCTTTTATCAGTTTTGTGGGTTTTATCTCTATGTCATATTCTAAAGTGGTGGCAATCCACTTACCTCTTCTTCCATCAGGACCATACTGAGTAAGCATGTCTTTTACTACAACATTTGGGACATAGGCAATGATATGAGAATAGATAATGTATACTCTGAAATATTTAATGGCCTTTACCAAAGCTAGGGCCTATTTTTCCATGATATTGTATTTCAAAGTTTCATCTATAAGTGTTCTGCTAAAGAAAGCTATGGGCTATTCATAACCCTGGTCATTTTTTTGCAGTAAAACTGCAACAATGGTGTGTTATGAAGAAAATTAAAAATTATGAAATCCTTTTTGAAATCAGGACTTATAAGGACTGGATTTGGTTAAGTCATGTTTGATAGATTAAAAATATTGTTTGGCCTCAACAGTCCATTTAAGAACTGAATCATTTTTAAACATGTTATATTTTTCTCTAATTATCTCAGCTAAATTTGATATGAATCTTCTCAAAAAGTTAATCTTACCTAGAAAGGCTTGTAACTCTTTTATGTTTCTTGGTGGACTGATGTTAATAATTGCTTCTATTCTTACAGGATCTATTATAATTCATTCCTTAGAAATTATGTGTCCTAGTAACTTTCCTTCTTCTAATCCAAATAATTTTTTCTTAGGATTTAATGAGATTCCAAACTTTCTGCATTTTATAAAGAATTGTCTAAGATGATCCAAGTGTTCATAATTAGTCTTAGAAAATACAATTATGTCATCTAAGTAAATCACTAAAAACTCATGAATTTCCTTTGCAAAGGCTATATCCATAGCTCTTTGAAAGGTAGTGTTGAGCTCCAAAGATGTTCTTTCTTCCACCACATTCCACTCCATTTCCTTTTTCCATTATTAAGCACAGGCTCAAATGATCAGTAGAATTAGTTAAAATTGCTTTAAGAATATATATGATGACTAACTTGCTATGTTTTTATGATTTTGTCATTGTAGTACCTTTTGAACTAGATCTAGCTACAGAATGCAGACATTCTGTAGCTAGTTGCCGATTCTGCAGCTGTCTTCATGTCTACGCAGGTTCCAGGTGTCATCTCAGAGAAAAACACATATGGTCGTATTCCACATCATTCCCTCATCATTTTTTTCTCTCCACGAAGTTTGAACGAAATTCTGTAGGTGGTTATGCACGTGGGAACTCAAACTAGGAGATAGACTCCTAATAGGACAAGGACAGTCCAGATGTCCTTAATTATATTACGTGACCACCATCAGAGTCCTAGTTTGGTTTTTATTTGGAAAGACAATTATCCCTAGGTTATCTCAAGATAGTTATGTAATTTTGATTATAAATATGGCTCGGGAAACCGAGGGACAAGGTTAGATTTTGTATTTGACTGCTAGATTTCAGAAGTACGAAAAACACTCTGTTTTGAAGTAATTTCTCTCTAATGCAAGAAGTATTACTTTATTGAAAGCACTGAGTCAATCTTGAAGTAGATTTTGCGTGCTACTCCGGTGGTAGAGGGCCCCTGCCTCCTGAGCAGCCTTGTTTATACAGTTTAGATAAGTATTTTAGTCTCGTTTTTCATTTCTAGCTTAAGCACGTTTCTGAAGTTTATGTTTCATGCTTGTTTACATTGATCATCACAGCTAGAATTACTCTTATAAAATATTCCAAAATATCATCACGATGAATAAGGCATAGCTGTGGTGTTGTAGGTTTTAGTTGCATTTCCTTTTGAATTTTATGATTTATGCTTGTTTACACTAAGTGTCACAGCCGGTCTTACTCCTACAAACTCTTCCAAAACATCATTAACAATGAATAAGAAACAACTGTGGTGTCTTAGATTCTAGTTGTATTTGCTTTCAATTTTATGTTTATGTTCAATTGCATTGAATAATACAGCTAGACTTGTTTTACAAACTCTTCCAAAATATCATTTCTATTGAATGAGATGGGCTATAGAATTCCATAGACTAGTTGCATGTTAATTTAGTTATAGCACTCCGGAGGTTGATTGCATTTAGTTCAGCTCTGTCACTACATTTCCAGTTTGATAATGGAATTTTAGTTTAACTCTGTTCACTGTACTTCAAGTAGATTAGAAGCACTCTAGTTCAGTCTCAGTTCATTTTGTTTCAAGAAAAGATCAATGGAATTCTAGTTTAAGTGTAGTCACTGCATTTTAAAATTGATAGACCTCTTTCTAGCCTAGTGTTATCCATTGTGTTTCAAGTAGTGCTAGTTGTAAAAATTAGTCTCTTGGCCTTCATTATTTACAACTGACTTTTGTTCTGAATTTATATTGATACATCATCACATGAACAGGGGTCAGTAATATCAATTTAAGGCTTTGATCATTCTGCAAATCTTTTACAAATTCACCTATAGCCTTTTTCCCAAGCATTATTTTAGAAAATCTCAAAACTTATGAATAAGGCCTAGAAGTGATAAGTCAAGTTGCAGAATAGGGTAAATTCAGCATCATAGGTTAATCTAGAATAGAAACCTTACTGTGTTACAAATAATCATTTTGTAACATTGTGAGTTGATTGTTTATTTAGGAGAACTTCACTTACACTTAACTTGTCCATTTCTCAAGCTCTTCCAACACACTTTTAATGAATTAATTGGATAAGTTCAAGCTCATGTTGTGATTCATTTTCTTGCGATGAAGTAATTATCAAGCTTTGCATTTGTTGTTTGTCATCCATAGTTTAGGATTTGTTCTATTTTAAATAACCAATAGCTTCTTTTCATCAGCACTTAGTTCTTTCCCTTTTCAAACATAAAATCATAAAACCAAAAACAGCATAAAACACTAAACACAATGTAGTGAGAAACAAATACCTAGGCACATATAGTGCACCACACTTCAGCAGTTTACCAACCCTGGTTGACAATTAATGAACTCAATTTAGGAACACTAGGTTGAGCACAAACATTTTGGCGCCGTTGCCAGGGAAGTGTAACTAGGTAGCCTTGTTTCTTAACTTCCAAAAACAATGATATGTGTAGAGAGAGAGACTCAAGGGGTAGATTCATAAGAATAAAAAGAAGAACTTTGATTCCTATAACACCACTTGTTTCACCTAGACCAAGAGCCAGTACACCTCCAACTCAGACCCACACTCCATCCTTTACTGATCCTAGACTTCCAGAAGACTTAAGATTAGATATTCCATTAGAAATACCTTCGACTTAATCCACTGAACCTATCTCAGAAGAAGATTCAAGGACCCCTGCTAGAGATACAAACTTTTCCACTTCCATAGAAGAATCAACTATGGCAGAAGAAGGGGGAGGAGGAGTCTTTAATGGAGAACATACATTATTTGGAGGGGGTAGAGGTAGAGGTAGAGGAGAAGGAGGTAGAGGTGCAGAAGGAGAAGGAAGTAGAGGAAGAGGTAGAAGAGAAATGGGAAACTCTTTTGGGTTTCCTATAGTAGATGAAGAAACCAATACAACTATGAAAAACATTTCACCCTCTGTCCTTCCAAAATTCTATGGACTTAAAAATGAAGATCCTGAAACCTTCCTATTTGAATTTTAAGTCCTATGTAGAACTTATGACTAGTTACAAGATGCTCAAAAACTTAAATTATTTCCTTCAACATTGAAAGGAGTAGCATTGAAGTGGTTTATGAGTTTGATCAAAAGTTCTATTAGAACATGGGAAGATATGAAACAGGAATTTCTAGAGAGGTATTTGGATTATTGTATGCCAATCAATCATAAGGAGGAAGTGTTTAAGATGATACAAAAAGAAGATGAAAACCTGGAAGATTTGTTGGAGAGATTTCATTACAACATCAAAAGAGAAAGAATGGAGAACATAGATTAAGACACCTTAAAAGGTCTCTTGTTGAAGACAATTAGGGATGAATGGTTAGATATCCTTAACATGATGGGAAAAGGGGATATATCTCAGCTCACATTACCTGAAATATCTGAGTTATGTATCAACCTTTCAAGAGGGAAATCCAAAACTGTAAAAGGTCCAAGAGACCCTACTCTTGCAAGGGCAAGTAAGTCTGCTTCTGGGACAGTGAGTAGGGCAGAGATAGGGCATATGCTTGATGAATTCAAATCTGAAATCTTAGGGAGCCTTAGTGAACAAATAAACACCCTTAAGTTACAAAACAAGCAAAAAGCTGAATCTGATGCCTTAGCAATCTTTTGTCCCAAATGTAGAAGGAAGCATGCCTTGAGAGAATGTCCTTTGGATGAAACAGTTGTAGAGACTTGTGTAATTTGTTCAAAAAAACATGAAACCAAGAAATGTCCTCCACTTCTTGGTCTTAAAGCTGTCTTTCAAGAGGAAACTCCTAAAAATTCCACAGAATCTCTCAATTTTCTCTCTAGAAGGCCTTGGCAAGGACCTCAAACACAAGGATTCCATGATCGAATGTAAAACAAACCTCCACCAAATTGGAATTCTTGGCAGCAACTTTGGCCCCAATTTCAAAATCAATCTCAACCTTGGGCACAAGGAGCACAAAACCCTATGGAATATACTCTCAGTACTATCAGTATCCACCATCCTATCCACCATACCAACATTTTTCTCCTCAAATTCCTCGACAAAATCCTCAACAGAATCCTCGGAACCCACAACATCAAAATCAACCACTTCCGTTACCATTTCCTCAGAAATCAAATCAGTTGCCTACTCAACCCATACCAAACCCCAACAATAAAAATATTCATAATACATACATGATAGAAGGACAACAGTTTCCAATTTATTTAATCACTCCTCTAGACCTTAGTGATGTTCAACTTAGGTCTAGAAGAATACTTGAAAAGAGGAAACCTTCTGTGATCATACAAGAACAAGACAAATTTGAGGAAGATTCTCTACGGGAAAATAAATTCTTGAAGAAGACACATTTTTTCAGGACCCAAACATTGAAAAATCAAAACAAAAAGAACCAATCATTTCAACTCTTGTATTAGAGCAGCCATCAACATCCACTTCTACACCTCCCTTTCCAGAAAGATTAAAAATTGATAGGGGTGTAGAAAAACAAATTATGGTGCCTAATTATGATTTCCTAAATGAGCTGAGAAATGTTTGCATTAAGATTCCATTATTCCAAGCTATCAAATAAATTCCAATTTTAGTAAAGACAATAAAGGAGTTGAGCATGAAGAAAACAAGAAAAAGAATAAGAGAGACAAATAAAATTAAACTGGCAGGAAAAATAGCAGATATCATGATGGGTAAGATTTCTATTCCAAAGTATCTAGACCCAGGAAATCCAGTTGTTAAAATTCACATCAATGGAATTGAGATCCAAAACACACTCATTGATTTAGGAGAAGCAATCAATATCATGAGTAGACAAATCATGGATAAACTGAAACTTCCTAATCTTCTCTTTACACCCACATTATTACAATTAGCAGACAGATCTATGATCAAACTTGATGGGGGTAATAGAAGATATTCCAGTGTCTCTAGATTCTTGGGAGTACCCTGTGGATTTCATGATCCTAACTCCTAAGAATAATCTAGGAGGGCATCCTATTATATTAGGAAGACCTTGGTTAGATACAACTGATGCTTTCATGAGTTGTAGATTCGGTGATATGTACATCTCTGATGGTATTTCAACTAAGAAATTCACTTTGTATCCTCCAGCAAGGAAAATTACAGATTTAGATGATACTCAATGGATAGACGATGAAGAAGACTTACAACCTCTCTTCACAATTTCAGAAATTAGTGAAGATAGTCAAATTTTGAATACTTTAGAAAACTTTGAATCCTCTTCATAATACAAACATGAACAATTTCAAGAAGAATCCAACATTGATTTTTTGTCATCAAGACATATGTCTCTTTATTCTATGGATAAATTTGGCAGCTCTATAATTGAGATATTTCCAGGGAAAACTTTGAACA
Source organism: Pinus albicaulis (assembly GCA_034641835.2). NCBI lineage: Eukaryota > Viridiplantae > Streptophyta > Pinopsida > Pinales > Pinaceae > Pinus > Pinus albicaulis. The sequence goes on along the minus strand of CM076575.1, from coordinate 178,628,593 downwards.
TAAACAAGAACCTAGAAAAATCTCAACAAGAAGAGTTAGTCAATATATTACAGAGACATTCTTCTGCATATGCATGGGAGTACACTGATATGAAAGGGATAAGCCCCAAGACTTGCACTCATCACATCTACATAGAGGAAAATTGTAAACCAATCAGACAACCTCGAAGACGGATGAATCCAAATCTTAGGGAGATTTTTAAAGAAGAATTGCAGAAATTGTTGAATGTCAATTTTATCTATCCTATTTCAGATAGTCAGTGGGTTTCTCCTTTGGTAATTGTGCCAAAGAAAAATGGTAAATGGAGGGTATGTATTGAATACCGAGAATTAAACAAAGCTACTCTTAAAGACCATTTTCCCTTACCTTTCATAGATCAAGTGTTAGATACCTTAGCTGGCAAAAAGTACTTCTCATTTCTAGATGGGTTTAGTGGTTATAATCAAATTCAAGTAGCACTTGAGGACTAAGACAAAACCACATTTACCTGTCCTTGGGGTACCTATGCTTACCGAGTATTGCCATTTGGATTATGCAATGCACCTGCAACATTTCAAAGGGCAGTATTAGGAATCATTTTAGATCTAATACATGATTGTGTAGAGGTATATATGGATGATTTCACAGTTTATAGAAACACATTTGAAGAAGCCTTAGCAAACTTGGAAAAAGTTTTAAAAAGATGTAAAGAAGAAAATCTTTCACTTAGTCATGAGAAGTGTTTTATGATGTTTACTGAAGGAATTGTTTTAGTACATCACATTTTAGGGGATGGGATTAGAGTTGATGAGTCAAAAGTTGAAGTCATCTATAACTTATCTATTCCAAGTTGTCAAAAAGATGTTAGGATTTTTCTAAGATTTACAGGATATTATCGAAGATTTATAGAAAAATTCACCAAGATAGCATCTCCACTCTTCAAATTACTTACCAAAGATTGTGAATTCGAATGTAATTCTGATTTCCAGTTAGCCTTTGAGACCCTGAAAACAAAAATTCCTGAAGCACCTATTTTAAGGGGACCTAACTGGAAGCTACCTTTTCATATTTCAACAGGTGCCTCAGATATAACTCTAGGAGCAGTATTGGGACAAAAAGACTTGATCCTTATGCCATCTACTATACCAGTAAAAAATTGACTCCTTTAGAGTTAAACTATACTATAACTGAAAAAGAGTTTTTAGCTGTTGTTCATGCCATAAACAAATTCAGACACTATATAATAGGCTATGAAACTTTTGTTCACACAGATCACTCTGCAATTAGATACTTAATGAACAAATCAATTACTAATGGCAGAGTCATAAGGTGGTTATTGCTTTTACAAGAATTCAACATTACCATTCTAGATAGGCCTGGAAAACAAAACACAGTAGCTGATTTCCTATTTAGACTCCAAAACATCAAAGATGACACTCCAGTTGAAGATCAATTTCCTGATGAATATCTTTTTGCAATTTCTACCCAAACTCCTTGGTTTGCTGACATTGCTAATTATTTAGTTTCAGGAAAATTTCCTTCGATAATGAATGCAAGAGATAAAATAAAAAGCATTTATGACAGTGCAAAATATTCATGGGTTGCTAATGAATTGTACAAGACAGGTCCAGATTTTATCATTAGGAGATGTGTTCGGGAAGATGAGATGCCTGAGATTCTCAAAGCATGTCATGATGAACCTTGTGGCGGACACTTTGCTGATAAGAGGACAGCTTATAAGGTCCTTAATTTAGGATATTATTGGCCATCCCTTTTTAAATATGCTAAAGAGTATGTCAAAATGTGTGACAGTTGCCAAAGGGTATGGAAACCTTCTCCTTCAAGTGAGATGCCATTGCAGCCTCAGGTACATATTGACCCTTTTGAAAAATGGGCTTTGGATTTTGTAGGACCTATTAGTCCTCCATCAAGAAAAAAGAAATATATATTAATTTTCACTGATTATGTTACCAAATGGGTAAATGCCAAGCCATTACCTTTTGCTACTGAAGCATCTGTAGTTAATTTTCTTTTTGAGGATATTTTTACTCGTTTTGGTGTCCCAAGGAAAATTATTACAGATCAAGGAGCTCAATTCACATCAAGGCTAGTGGAACAAATGATGGAAAGGTACAAAATCAGACACATAAAATCTACTCCCTATCATCCACAAGAAAATGGTCAAGTGGAATCTACTAATAAGGTCATTGAAGGGATCCTAACAAAGACTGTTCATTTACATAGAAGAGATTGAGCAGATAGGCTTCCTGAAGACTTGTGGGCCTATAGAACTACATGGAGATGCACAACAGGCCATACTCCTTATGAAATTGTTTATGGAAAGCAAGTTTTGTTTCCCATAGAGTTCCAGATTCATACTTTCAAAATGGCAGTTCAGCTAGGACTTGATCTAACAGAGGCACAAAAGCACAGATTGGAGTAGATTAATGAATTGGATGAAATCAGACAAGATTCAGTTTAGAAAAAAATTATAGTCCAACAGCAAAGGACTAGATGGCATGATAAGCACATCAAAGAAAAGAAGTTCAAAGAAGGTGACTAGGCTCTCTTGTTTGAGTCAAAGTTCAAATATTTTCAAGGTAAATTCCAAACACATTGGCTTGGGCCATATGAAATTGTGAAATTTTTTGACAATGGGGCAATAAAAATTAGGACAATAGATGAAGAAGAGGTCACTTTTCTTGTGAATGGTCATAGATTGAAGCTGTATCATAAGCCACTTTCAAGAGAAGAATTTGTCAAGAAGTTCCAGAAAAACAGTGATGTGAAGTTAATGAAGAAGAATCTTTCTTCTTCATCAACTTAATTGAATTTTCTGAAGTCATTTTATTGAAAAATAAAAAATAAAAAATAAAAATAAAGTATAAACATGAAAACTAATCACTGATTAGCATGTTTATACAGAAAAGGTAGAGTGAAAATCAGAATATTTCTGACACTTTAGCTTTTCAAATTTGTTTTTCTGCAAGCAGTTGTTACAAAATCATAAGTGCACATCCATTTCACTTATGGTCCATTTCATTTCATTCATCCATAATTCATTTCACTCATTCATCCATACTCCATTTCATTCATTCATCCACACTTCATTCATTTCACTCCATGTTCCACCTCATTTCCATTCTAGATTTTTAAAGTTTGATGTCTTTCTCCAATTGAATAATACATATCATGAATTGCAGGCCACTTCTCATACTTCACTCCATTTCATAAGTTGTGATCCATTCCACTCCATTATTTACTTAATTCATATTCCATTACACCATATTTCATTATCCATCTTCACTCATTCCATACAACATTCCACTCATGCTCCAAACCATTCCATTTTATGTTTCAAGTTCTCTACAGGTACATTCTGCAATCAATCAGACATTCTGCAGCCAGTCAGACATTCTGCAGCCAGACAGACATTCTACAGCTAGAGATCCTGAAGGCACTGTCTAGTAATCACTTGATCTACAATAAAATGATCCTACATATCCATGACAACAAGAAAAATCAAGAAGGTTATGAAGACTCAAAAATTAATGATTTTTAGGAGAGAACAAAGCATATTAAGATCACAAAAAAAAAAAAAAAAAATCAGAGGAAAGGCAAAGGTAAAAGTTCTGATTATAATGACATATCATGAAAGATTTTAGTATAGTTAAGTTATGAATAATTAAAAAAGTTGTTTTAATTAATTTTGTTGATCATGCCTAACAAACCTCCCGCAAAAAATTTGGATAAAACTCCTTCTATTCCACCATTTCAAATCCCATATCTGATCATCATTCAAAAAATCTAAACGGTTAAAGTGCTAAAGTGATTAGATTAGTCACGTCACTAGGCCAAAGCATTTAATGATGATTTTGAATTCGTTACAAAATATCTCCGCGGTATTTTCTTCTGTGATATATTTCAACTCATATACATCATCCTCACCTCATTATATTCATTCCGTAACCACTCCATATAACTCTTTCCCGTAGCCAATTTTTAACCATTCCGGTTTTGTGAAACAGAGGCATCTCTGTAACAACCATTGTCACTGTGAACAAAGGAGCAACAATTTGAAGGTTGGAAAGAGAAGTGATGGGTCTTATAGTGAGGACTGAACCGGTTGGCACTAAGTACTTGGAAGGTTATCCCCAAGTCAGAGAAATGCTGCAACAAGCAGGGTGGTTGCAATTCTTTGAAAAATTCAGTGGGTTTCACAAAGAGGTGACCAAAACATTTGCAAGATCCTTCAATGGAGCTGAGGTAGAGATAGGAGATATAAAATTCACCATTACTCAAGCCTTCATTGCAGAAGAAATGGAATTTCCTAGACAAGGAGAAAGGTGGTTCAAGAATAGAGAATTTCATAATGAAGCATGGAAGCAGATACTCAAGTCACCAGGTATGGATGTTACCATTTTTAAAAAGGGTATCCCTAGCTCTGCACTAAAGAACAAATGGAGGAACATGTTGCTTATCTTTCAAAAATTCATCACTTGTGAAGGAAGATATGGTACTTTCTATTTTTATCATATTCGGTTGATAATGCATTTCCTAGAAGAAGAACTCAATTTTCCCTTTTTCTTGCTTCATATTTTAAAGAAAATGGTCTCAAGTGTTCAAAAGAGAATTCAATTTCTAGAAACAACCTTATACCACCATGGTTTAGTCAAAATTTTGATTGAACATCATTTGAGCAAAATGGGAGATAATTGGGAAGAGTTCTTAGTGAGAAATCACTATGAAGAACCCAAGGAACCTCCACCTGAAGACAAACCTACAAAAAGAAGCAGAAGATGGAAAACCTCCAAAACTGAAACTGGTAAAACAATACAAGAAGGAAGTGAAGAAGAAATAATTTCTGAGAAATTGGCTCAGATTAGGAAGCAGCTTAAGAAAGAGAGGATAATAAGAAATTTTACCAGGGAGAAAGGAGAAGGGCCATCTCAACCGAGAAGGGGTCACAGACTTAGAGGGATACTAAAGAACACAAAGGTTAAACAAACTGGAGTCATAAACATAGAGGATGAAGAAACACTTACTAAGGAGGATTTTGATGAAGGAGCTCCTGAAATAGACCCTGCACAACAAGAAATTTACAACTATGTTGAGACATTAGAGAAAAGAGCTTCAGAAGGAAGAGAGAGAACTCCTAGTCCACCAAAATCTGCAGTTGATATCCTAAGGAGGGATAAATATGAGTTAAAAATACTCAACAGACATATCAAGAATGAGAATGAAATTCTGAGAGAGCAAGTTAAAATGAAAACTGATATGAATTCAACTCTGTCTCTACAAATGCAAAAGTTACACAAGGCCAGTGAAAAATTGAAGAAGAGAAATAAAAAGTTAACGAGGGCACTCACAAATTTGAGATTCAAGTTAGTCATAAGGAAGTCCAGAAGGCCTTTGAATGCCAGGCAAAGTAGAAGAAGAGGGTTGGATGTCCTTGCGGAGGTCTCAGAGTTCATGGAATAGTTGCATGAGGACATGCAAGAACCTAGCAGTGGGGGTATGTTGATCTCCAAAGATATTCTTTCTTCCACCACATTCCACTCCATTTCCTTTGTCCATTATTAATCACAGGCTCAAATGATCAGTAGAATTAGTTAAAATTTCTTTAAGAATATATATCATGAATAACTTTCTATGTTTTTATGATTTTGTCATTGTAGTACTTTTTGAACTAGATCTAGCTACAGAATGCAGACATTTTGTAGCTAGTTGCCGATTCTACAGTTGTCTTCATGTCTACGTAGGTTCCAGGTTTCATCTCAGAGGAAAACACATATGGTCGTATTCCAGATCATTCCCTCATCATTTGTTTCTCTCCACGAATTTTGAACGAAATTCTGTAGGCAGTTATGTACGTGGGAACTCAAACTAGGAGAGAGACTCCTAATAGGACAAGGACAGTCCAGATGTCCTTAATTATATTACGTGACCACCATCAGAGTCCTATTTTGGTTTTTATTTGGAAAGATAATTATTCGTACGTTATCTCAAGGCAGTTATGTAATTTTGTTACAAATATGGGTTGGGAAATCGAGGGACAAGGTTAGATTTTGTGGTTGATTTCTAGATTTCAGAAGTCCGAAAACACTCTGTTTTTGAAGTAATTTCTCTTTAATGAAAGAAGCAGCACTTCCTTGAAAGCGTTGAGTCAATATTGAAGTCAATTTCATGCTACTCCGGTGGTAGAGGGCCCCTGCTACCTGAGCAGCCTTGTTTATACAGTTTAGATAAGTATTTTAGTCTTGTTTTTCATTTCTAGCTTAAGCAGGTTTCTGAAGTTTACGTTTCATGCTTGTTTACATTAATCATCACAACTAGACTTACTCTTATAAACTCTTCCAAAATATCATCACGATGAATAAGGCATAGCTGTGGTGTTGTAGATTTTAGTTTCATTTCCTTTCGAATTTTATGATTTATGCTTGTTTACACTAAGTGTCACAGCCGGTCTTACTCTTACAAACTCTTCCAAAACATCATTAGCAATGAATAAGAAATAGCTGTGGTGTCTTAGATTCTAGTTGTCTTTGCTTTCAATCTTATGTTTATGTTCAATTGCATTGAATAATACAGCCAGAATTGTTTTACAAACTCTTCCAAAATATCATTCCTATTGAACGAGATGGGCTGTAGAATTCCATAGACTAGTTGCATGTTAATTTAGTTATAGCACTCTGGAGGTTGATTGCATTTAGTTCAGCTCTGTCACTACATTTCCAGTTTGATAATGGCATTTTAGTTTAACTCTGTTCACTGTACTTCAAGTAGATTAGAAGCACTCTAGTTCAGTATCAGTTCATTTTTGTTTCAAGAAAATATTAATGGAATTCTAGTTTAAGTGTAGTCACTTCATTTTAAAATTGATAGACCGCTTTCTAGCCTAGTGTTATCCATTGTGTTTCAAGTAGTGCTAGTTGTCAAAATTAGTCTCTCGGCCTTCATTATTTACAACTTACTTTTGTTCTGAATTTTTATTGATACATCATCACATGAACAGGGGTCAGTAATATCAGTTTAAGGCTTTGATCATTTTGCAAATCTTTTACAAATTCACCTATAGCCTTTTTCCCAAGCATTATTTTAGAAAATCTCAAAACTTATGAATAAGGCCTAGAATTGATAAGTCAAGTTGCAGAATATGGTAACTTCAACATCATAGGTTAATCTAGAATAGAAACCTTACTGTGTTACAAATAATCATTTTGTAACATTGTGAGTTGATTGTTTATTTAGGAGAACTTCATTTACACTTAACTTGTCCATTTCTCAAGCTCTTCCAACACACTTTTAATGAATGAATTGGATAAGTTCAAGCTCATGTTGTGATTTATTTTCTTGCAATGAAGTCATTATAAAGCTTTGCATTTGTTGTTTGTCATCCATAGTTTAGGCTTTGTTCTGTTTTAAATAACCAATAGCTTCTTTTCACTAGCACTTAGTTCTTTCCCTTTTCAAACATAAAATCATAAAACAAAAAACATCATAAAACAATAAACACAACGTAGTGAGAAAAAAATACCTAGGCACATATAGTGCACCACACTTCAGCAGTTTACCAACCATGGTTGACAATTAATGAACTCAATTTAAAAACACTAGGTTGAGCACAAACAGGTAGCCCCTGTATTCATTAAACCAAAAGGAATTTTAAATACATAAAAGTGCCCCAAGGAGTAGTAAAAGTTGTTTTGGCCTGATCCTCTGGTTGGACTAAAATATGGTTGTATCCTGAAAATCCATTTGAAAGATAAATCCTAGAATATCCAACTACCCTTTGTAAAATGTGATCCATTTTTGGTAAAGGATAATTATCTTTTAAGGATATCTTATTTATATTCCTAAAGTCAACACATAATCTAATCTAGCAAGCCTTTTTTCTGGTTGGAACTAGGTTAGAAACCCAATTAGAATATCTGATTGGTGCAATTATATGTGTATCATACATTCTTTTAACTTCTTTTTCTATTAAGGGCATCAAAACAGGGTTGATTCTTCTTAACTTTTGTTTAAAGGTTCTTTGATCTTCTTTTATAAGAATTTTATGTTGAATTATGTTGGTGTCATAGGATTTTAAGTCCTCATAACTTCAAGCAAAAACATCTTGGAATTCCTTAAAAAGAGAAATATATTTTTCCTTTTCATGTTGAGGTAAGGCTTTGGAAAGTTTAATCATTTTAGCTTTCAGTTTTGTGCCTATGTTGCATTCCTCAATGTCGGATCTAAGTGACTCCATTTTTGGTTTTCTAGCAACATCATTTGAGTCAAATAAATCTTCTAAAGGAGTTAAAATTTTTGGTAAGAAATTATCTTTTAGATTCAATATATCAGATTCTTGATCAATTATCTCATCAATTTCTACTCTCTCTAATTTATCTATATCTGATTGACTAAATTTAGTTGGTATAGAAAAAATTACTTTATTTATATCTACATTATTGAAATATATTTTAATATCTAAATCTTGATCTATGGTACAATGAGTGTCTATTTTACTGTTCTAAAATTCACCTTCATTTTTCATAAAATGGTAAATTTGTTGGTCTTGTGAAAAAATCTGCCAATATTTGAGGTTGTCTAGAATTATTGGTCTGTGTTTCACTTCTGTAGTGTACATATGATTGGGCTCAAAAGGTAAATTAGAAGTACTAGCAAAGGTTGCTAAAGAGTGTGCTTGTAATTTTTTCCTTCTTGGTATTGCAGAGAAATTACATTCCAACAAATCATCAATCAAATCTAGTACAGTCTCTCTATATTGTCCTAATTTAGGATTGTAGAAAGAATATTCACCATTTATTTGTTTTACAAGAAACTATGAATATTCTATTATTTCTATTCTTTTACCTCCTAAATTTCTGATAATCTGGAGTCCTAAAATAAGGGCTTCATACGCAGCCATATTGTTGGTGAATTTGAAATTCAGTCTGAAAGTATGGCCTTCTGCATGATTTTTCTCTATATTAGTTATCTATACTCCTCCTCCTGCTCCTAATTTTTTTACTGAGCCATCGAAGTCTAAATTCCATAAAGATTCATGATAGATATTATCATTGTTTCGTGTTTTATTTTCTTCCCTTATTTCATTCTTGATTTCATTATCAATTTCAACATTAGATAGGATGAATGAATCTAGGTCAGTAAGTGTGGTGTAAAGTGGGTAATTTATTTACCTTTCAACACTACTCACCATATATTTCATTAATGTTTCCCTATATAACTTATTAGGTCGACCAAAAAATGATATAGTAGCATAAGACATGTACAATTGTAGAGATCCCTGTAACTTTGCTCCCCATGAGCGAGATAATAACATTCCATATTTGGGTGGGATATCATCTACTAAAATGTCCATAAGTATACTCTTACCAGGATATTGAACTAGCGTTACACATAAATCTTTGATTAAACCTAGGCATTTTACTTTGCTAGAATCAAATGAAAATAAATATTTATAAGGCCTTGTAATGTCTAAGTTTAGGGTTTCCATTATAGCTTTGGGCATTAGATTATGTGAAGCACCTGAATCTAACATTGTGTTGTGTAATATTTATCATAAATAGTTAAACTGATGTAAAATGGAGGAACAGATCCATCTTGATGCTTTCCATTTATATCTGGGCCAAAACTCAACTCTGGTTGATCATCATTCAAATTTATAGAGTCTTCTCCATCATTTATGTTTAATGTTTCAGAGATTGTTTTTTTATATAAATCATGTTTTACCAATTATGTTAAAGGAATTGGTATTTTTAACTTTGCAATTTCAGTTTGTATATTGAATGAAGGTTTAGATTTACTTATTTTAATTACCTCTTCTTTGGTAACTGTAGTTTGTGTTGGTTTATCTTGTTTTTTCTACATTTATATTTGCATTTGCTGTTTGATTTTCTTGTGTCTTACTAATCTTTGTTTTCTTTTGATGAATTTTTTGTGAAGCAGTAGATGTTTTTTCATATTTAGAATTATCAAAAGTTGTTTTTGTAGGGGCAGCTTTTGGCTCTGTTTATTTTGGATCAGCAGTGGATGTTTAAGGATCTAAGTTTGTTGGTTTAACAGGATTTGGTGATTTTGTAGCAGCAGATTTCTATGAATCTTTTGTAGCTTGAGAAACTTCATCTGTTATGTCAACAATCTTTGGACTTGGTGAAATTTTGGGGATGGAAACTTTGTGGGATGAACTAGAGTTTTGCCTATTTTCCCTAGGGACAATTTGCAGAACTTTTGTTGTTGGCACTTCTACTGTTTTATTATTATAAATTTGTGATGTTTTCTTAGTAGAAGATTCAATATTCTTCTTACTCCTAAAGTTATATTTATTATGGACTTCGTTTATGGAAAAATCATAACCTTGTTTATAATCAAATGATTCACCTAAATCTAATTAGAGTTATTGGAGTTCAAATAACTCTTGATATTCCTGTATGAGAAAGATAGTGTTATTATCATATATTCCCATTAGATTTATGGTATCTGTAGAGCTATAAAAAGGGTCTCTTTCACCTCTAATTACCTCACATTAATATGTCAATCCGGGAGCGTTTTGTTAATACAAAGAGTGACTCAATCTGAGGCTATCACTTGTTCAGAGTAATGCTAGTAGTACAGTGCTTAATAAATACAAGAGTAAATGGATGCTTTTCTGTAACTAAATTACTTCAAAGAATAAATCACACACTCAGAAAACTCAACAGCTTATCAGTCAAGGGTTCGGCAGTGATAACCCATCCCTTCGGAAACTGATGGAAAGGAAACTAGAGCATAGACCACAGGTCTGGGAGATAGACAGTGACTGGTAATGCTCACTACAGCCTTAGATCATCTCTCACGCCAAAACAACAAATGCGAGTAAATGGAACATCAAATAAAGGATTGAACAGCAATTCTGGAATAGAACAACAAATCTAAAATGGAACAGCAATTGAATAACTAAGTCCCGCGGGTTGTAACCAAGCTTAATCTGTTAACTCAAATGCACTCTTCGCAATCAAATAACATTATTTCACTCTTAGGGTAAATCACAAAAAACACACTAATGGAACAACAATAACTATTGATGAATTATGGAGCAGCTCTAGTAAATCATAAACGCACACATCACGCTGGAATAATAATCTGATCAACCTTAATCAACAGGAATACGACTGTGCTTCCAAACAGAATACTATTATCTCTGAATCCAACGATTATGAAGAACACTACCTCAAACGAATGTATGACACGAATGTTCAATATAACAGCTCTGTAACGGAACAGTAAGAACATGCAATTAACTCTTGAAAAGATTAATAACTTGATGCAGAGTCAACACACGATTCTATCTGTAAAAACCTCAATGATTCAATCTTTAACAGAGCATGTAATATCAAATTATAAAGCATATCAAATTACCAAATAACAATGATAAACAAACCACGCAGAAATCAAGTCGTAATGGTACAAAAGCAAGTGTCCTCCGGGGCCGGGCCCTTAGCCTCCAAGGATGCACCGCTTTAAGTTAATCCAGACACAGAGATGAAATAATCACCAAGATTTTATTAACGCATCGGTCAAAAATACAATAAACCAGTTCTCAACGAGACTTAATAATCAGAGTTGATGTTTAACAGAGAATTACATAAAAGTGTATCCTTCCCATGCTTAAGCTAACAGTGCTGTCCCTTTATATAAAGGCAACGGCGGAGATGTCCAAGTGACGAGATAAATAAAGCAGCGATCCCTCAGGATCGAAGATCCTGAGGGATTCGCCAAACTGTTAATTCTTCATCCTTTCCTTTCTTTTGCGCCGAGCTGGTGTCTTCTCCTTCTTTTCCGGGCCGCCTTGCTTTAATCTGTTTAGCCTTGTTTGCATTCGGTTCACCTTCAGAGGGACAACAGTTATCTCGACTTTGTCTCTTCCTTTGGAGCGGCAATTCCTCGTTTTCTCCTTTTCCTGTACAGAAAATAACCATTATCAGTGGTTAAGTCTTGCATATCAATTCTCACATGTTTTTTTATAGTTCCTTATTACTTTCCAAATTCATGATACAAAAAGGTCTACAAATTCTACTAAAAAGCCACTGAAATAATCATCAAAAGCATACCTTTTTAGTACTCCACACACCCCCCTGCTTACCTTGTTTCATGTCCTCATGAAAACATTGTAGTTGACATGCAAGGCAGTGAGAGAATATGCTGGAGAAGGAGTCTCACGCGGAGGCCTATAGCCATGATGAGTGATTAGATAGTCAAAGAACTGACCTGTTTGCCCCTCAGGCATCTCATACAGGGCCTGGTATCCGGGTGCAGGATGCCAAATAATTGGAGTGCGAAATCTATATCCTAACCAGGCTGACCCTGCTTTCAGAATGCTCTCGCCATAGAGGTTCAAACGGTTAACAGCTAATTCAAAATTCTCATACTTAAATGGTTCCCTGAGCTGGATGTTTGGATCAGAGATTCGGTACCGAAATTTGGCTGCATTAATGGCCAGGTCTTTGATGGAAAGAAAGTATTCTAAACCCTATCGAATGAGTGCCTCATGCATGGGTCCTAATGTTTCATTGAAACCCGGAGTCTTTATGAGGTTTCTATGAGCTTTCCACAACTGCACTGGGTTCCTAGGCTCAGCCCTTACCCGTAAATCTAGACCATTTTCCTGACTCTGGAAAGTATCATAGGCTTTGAGCCACTTAATCTGATTAACCCCGAATGAAATGAATGCTTGTAATTGGATGTCTCCAATGAAAGGGGCAGGGTTTAACTCAGTCTCCTGATTTAGCACAAGGTCATGCAAATAAAGTTCACACAACAATCTCTGGACTTTCACTCCATAATGTTTACAGCAGTCTATAAAGTCATTGACAGTGTTGATTTGTATAGGGGCGCCTACTTTAACAGCTTTTATTTCTAATTATAAATACCGTTCTAATAAAAACAGAGCATAGTTTTTAGCAGGGGCCCTACATGCTAAAACATCATTGTATAAAGAACACAAGGTATTCATCTGCTTGATAACAGTATCTAGTCTACGGGTTACCTGTGCAACTTCCTCTTGTTCCTTTTTCCACCCTTCAAAGGCCTGGATTTTGGATTGACTGACGTCCCTTAGTTGCTGCTGTAACTCTTCATATTTTTCTCGGGGAACCGTTTGCTCTCTAAGTTGTTCGGCTTCTTGCTGGGCTTGCTTCACCATCTTATGCAAGGTTTTTGTCTTCGGATCTTTTTTCCATAGGTCAGTAGAGGCCGGGAGTTTTACATGAAATTTCTTATTATGCTGTTTGGAGTTCAGAACCCTTATTACCCCTGAGGGTGGTGCCTCTGTCTGGATTTTCTTGTCGCTGGTCCTCGTATCATCCCTTTCTATTTTAATGCGAATATCAGTCTGTTGCTGTTCCTCAGCAACGCTTGGAACGGCGGCTGGACTTTCAGTAGGGTTTTGAACAGTAGGGCGATTGTTGGCCTTCTTTTTCTTCCCTCCGGTCTTTCTTACCCTCTGGTTTGCTTTCAGAACTCTAATTTTCTGTCTGAGCTGGGTTATTGTATTCAATAATTTATGTCATTCCATTCGCAATTTCTTAATTTCCACCGTTTCATTAGAAGGAACAGCAGGCTGTCTGCTGCGGTTTGGACCATGACTGGTTTCTAGATCTCTCTCTTGGGGCGCTTCCTCGCTATTCTGCTCTGGCTGTTCTGGGGTAGGAATCTTGACTGGTTCTGTCCCTTCCTGGGCAACTGCTTTTTCTGCTCCTACTCCCTCTGGAATTTCCTCTGGTGTCTTGGGAACAGATTGTTCCCGTTCAATATCTCTCATCTCTTCTTCATCACGAACAGGTAGATTCCCTTTTTCTGACTCTACTGCATGTGATTTTTCAGATGCGTTTTCTTCTTGAGGTTTGTCGTGGAGGTCTGTTGAACTAGAAGGTTGGCCATACTTACCCATATCGGCCAGTACTGCGGCCAATTCGTCTTCTCCCATTGGGTCTCGTAATGGGCTACCTCCCTGCTGTCCCATTTCCTCCTCCTGTTCAGTTTCTTCTTCTATTTCTGTTTCCGAATGCTCGGGTGCTTCTTCTTCGGATTGCTCATCCTCAATTACCACTGGTTGGCTGGTGCTTTCCTGGAGCTTTTCCAGCCTTCCTCGCATCCGAGCTAACCAGACTGATTTTCTGGGCTTCTCTATCCTTCCTCGCATCCTAGGTAACTGGGCTGATTTTCTGGGCTTTTCTAGTCTTCCTCTCATCCGAGCTAACCGGGCTGATTTTCTGGGCTCCTCTGGCTGCTCGGGTGCCTTACTGGCATGCTTATGTTTTGCCGATTCCTAGTGTATCTCTGGTCGTTCTGATGCACTAGCAACATGTTTTTGTTTAACTAATTCTCTGCGTTTTGCCGGTCGTTCTGGGGTGCTTGTAGAATTCTTACATTTTGGAGATGGTGCTGTCAATCCCCCCTCAATCATTACAATCAGCTCTTCCCAGCTGCTCTGCTGCTGGGTGAGACTATGACTAACTATTAATCGTATTAACCCATGGTGACTGACAACTGACTCTACATGCTGTGCCTTTTTTATGCTTCGTGCAGCATCATGCAGTAATGAATTCAGAAGTGCAGGTAGGTTTACAGAGCATTTCTGCTTTAAAACAGCTAAGAGTTTAAGATGTCGTGGTCTTACCACGTCTTTCCTCCCTTCACAGGTGATATAGATTTGCACTGTTCTTGCTAATTCCGTCCAGGGTTCTCCTAGCGTTGCTGGCAAAATGCCCTTCCCCTTAATTGTCAAGCTCTGACCTTCGTCCTGGAACATTTCCATGATCTTCTGTAATCTTTCCTTATTCAATGTCCATACTGGTCCGGTGGCTGGTAGTCCCGAAACTTCTGCAATTATATCGTCGGTGACCGCTATCCATTTCCCCCTTACTGTGGAGTGATCATCCTACAGGTTCTGCAAAAATTCCGTCACTACTGTTTCATTAGACTCCTGCAGGCGACTGAGATAATTCAACCAGCCTGCTCTTTCTAGGATCTCTCGGGCAGCAGTGGAGATTGTCAACTTCTGAGGTTCGCTTCGAATTGCCCTTCCTCCCATGGTTTCGCTGCGGATTCTCAATGGAACAACAACTACTTGTGCTGTTTGAAACACGGAGAGGGTGATAATCGCAAGAAAAAACAGAGAGTATGCAACAATGCAACGGAAATGGATTATGAACAGCAACTTGTGTAAAAATAGAAATACCATGCCGTTAAACCATGCCAAACCGTCGTACACTATCTTTCCCGAATGGTGAGATGACACGTAATTCAGGGAATGATGAGGTTAACCTCCCCCCCCCGCAATGTGATAGGCTATCCCAGCCGGCAAATAAAGGAGCAGCACCCGATCTGCAACCGAGTTAGAAAGGAACAACATATGGAATTATGCCATGTTTAGGAGGACAACGAACTACCGAAATTGAGGCGGAGAGTTGATCGCGTATTATGTAAGAGGCTGCTGTGTTATGATATGAGGCTGGTGGATAGGACATCTATCGTACTTGCCAAATCTCAAGTGGTCATGGTCACTGCCTTTGCCATGATTGGTGATTATAAACGTTCATGCGATGTATAAATCGGGAAATAATATATGATTAGTTCCTAGGATATAAGAAACAAAAGAGTATTAGTATCTTACCCATTGGTGTAACCAAGGTGACTTCAATACCATTAACAGTGCTCTGCTGCCGACAGGTGTCCATAACCTTGGCAGAGTTGTTTTTTTTCACCCTCGGAACCATGATCCTTTGTGTATACTTAGGAATGTTGTTATGTCAGAATGTAGACCATTATGCTGGCTTGGTGACCATTTAACCATAATGCCATTCACGAGGAAGGAGCGAAACGTGGGCAGGCCGGCTCGTGATGAGACCTCCTGTTCCAAGGTTCGTTTATTTGATATACCTTTTGGACCATATCCCTGGTGTGGTGGCCATAATGGGAATGCCACTTCACTTCCATCCTCATGATCATGGTAGGCTGGCTCTCGATGAGACCCCCTATCCTGCATTTGACATCTCACATATCATGTTCAGATATATATATATATTTTTTATAGTATACTTTTCCTTATTTATACACAAAGGGTGGTTCAACACTCCTTAAGAGTAGGAATGGTGGAAGAAGTCTTATTATCTCAATAGGAAGATATAAGCCCTTTGCTCTTATTCCTAAATAATAATCAAAGAGGGTTAAAAGAATCAACATGATAAAGATAACCAATCAGGGCAAAATGAGTAAAACAATGACAACAAAAGATAAGAAATAAATATGTCCTTCCTTTTGTCCTCTTACTAATGTAGAGCCTTATAAATATAGCAATTTATTATTTGCGGATTTCGGTATGTTGTGATTTTATATTCATTGCATAAGTGCATAGCTGTATCTTAAAGACTAGAAAGAATACGGGCAAGAAGCATCCTCAATTTAGATCAGCAAAAGGAATAGGCTGTTTCACAAGGAGAGCAAAAGTATGCTAGTGGTGTTCCTTTGGAAAAGAAACAACGACGGATGATAGAAAAAGGGACAACAAAAATGCAAATGCTGTTCCTTTGGGAAAAGGAACAGCAAAGATAAAAATACCATAAAAACACTCAAAATGCCATTCCTTTGAAAAAGGAACAACAGTAATAAAAGAACGATGTTTCTTTGAAGAAAAAGGAACAGTGGTAACCAAAAGGATCAGCAGAAGACGTAATAATGCCGTTCCTTTGGAAAAGGAACAGCAGAGATCCCGAATGCTGTTCCTTTAGAAAAGGAACAGCAAAAGGAACATCAAAACAAGCAAAATCAGCATAAAAAAAATACGCAGATGCTATTTTTAGAACGGCAAAAATCGAACTTTGTGAAAGAAAAGGAACAGCAAAAAAAATGACAAGAAAATATTTAAATGCAAACTTATGTACAAAAACCACTCAAAAAACAAGAACTTATGTACAAATTGTAAAAAGAAATGAACCCTTAATGAATTACAGGTGAGGAAGATTTCTCTTCCTCTCCTAAAATCTCCATATCAGTGTCTCGGCGTAGCTGCTGGCAGAAGGATTCCCGAGTGAGTGGTTTGCGATAGAGACGGACTCGGTGGCCATTCACTTTGAATGCATATCCAGAACCGTCAATGGTAATTAGAGTAAGGGTTCCGTTGTCATGCACCTTTTGGATTTCGTATGGTCCCAACCATCGAGTCTGAAGTTTTCCAGGGAAGTCCTGAAACCGAGAGTCGTATAACAGAGCCCAGTCTCCCTCGTGGAAGACTTTGTTTTTGATGAGCGCATCATGCCATTTAGCTCGCTGCTGTTGAATCAATGCTGTATTTTGTAATGCAGAGAGCCTAATTTCGTCTAATTCGTTGATCTGCTGTAGTCGATTGATTTGTGCCTCGCTTAGATCTAGGCCAACTTCCTGTGCTATCCGTAATGTTTGGATTTCGAATTCTATAGGAAAAATGGGTTGTTTTCCAAACACTAATTGATAAGGTGAGTAACCGGTGGTGCTCCTCCATGTGGTTCTATAGGCCCAGAGTGCTTCAGATAGTCGGGTAGCCCAATCACGCCTATGTGACGCAATGGTTTTCGTTAGGATTGATTCTATTATCTTATTGCTACTTTCTACCTGCCCATTCGCCTGTGGGTGATATGGAGTAGTGATTTTATGCTGGACGTGATAATTGTTGAGTGTTGCGGCTAATTTATGCCCAACAAATTGTGGTCCTCCATCTGTAATTATTTCCCTGGGAAGGCCATAACGAACAAACAGATGGAACAGGAACTGTATGACAGATTCCTCTGTGGCTCTTGGTAATGCTTCTGCCTCAACCCATTTGGTGACATATTCTGTTGCCACCAAGATATATGTTTTCTAATTTGATGAGGGTTTGATGGGTCCAACGAAATCAAGAGCCCATCGCTCGAATAGTTCGATGACTAACTGTGGTTTCAGAGGCATCTCATCAGCTTGACCAGGTCGTCCTGCTCGCTGACAGCTGTCACAGGCTTGGACAAACTTCTTCACATCTTTGAAGATCGTGGGCCAGTAATATCCTGTTTGCAATACTTTATGTCCAGTTCTACGCTCAGTGAAGTGCCCCCCACACGGTCCATCGTGACAGGCTTTCAGGATGTCAAATATTTCATCCTCTCTAACACATCGCCTGATATGCATGTCTGCTCCTGTGTGAAACAAATAGCCCCCAATCCACGAGAATCGAGAACTTTTCTGAATAATCTGCTTGCGCTCATTAGGAGTTAAATGTTTTGGTAGTTTACCTACTGCGAGGTAGTTGGCAACATCAGCATACCAGGGTGTTTGAACGGCAACAGCAAACAGGTGCTCATCCGGAAATCGATCTTCAACTGCTGCTGCATCGCTTGATTTTGGTATTCTCGAAAGAAAATCGGCTACGGGGTTTTCTTTGCCAGGCCGGTCCTTGATTGTGATGTCGAATTCCTGCAATAAAATTAACCATCGAGTTACTCTGGCATTTGTGACAGGCTTATTTGCTAAATATTTTATAGCAGAATGGTCTGTATATAAGATAACAGGATAGCCTGCAATATAATGTCTAAATTTATTGACAGCATGTATTACAGCTAGGAATTCTTTTTCAGTAACAGTGTAATTTAATTCAGCGGGGGATAAATTCTTGCTGATGTAATAGATAGCATATGGTTTTTTATCCTCTTCCTTCCCAAGGACTGCGCCAATAGTTGTATCTGAGGCATCAGATGATATCTGGAATGGTAGGTCCCAGTTTGGTCCTCGAAGGACTGGGGCTGTGGATACAAGCTTCTTTAAATCCTCGAAAGCACGGTCACATTTTTCTGTCCAAAGAAAATCAACGTTACCAGTTAGTGCATATAAAGGAGCAGCAATGTGCGAATAATGCTCTATAAATCGTCTATAATAACCAGAAAATCCAAGAAAGCTGCGTACGTCTGTTTGAGTAGTAGGAGTGGGAATGAGCAAAAGTATTTGGATTTTGGCCGGGTCTACCTGAATGCCGGCTGCTGAAACATAATGTCCTAGGATAAGTCCTTCAGTCATCATCAAGAAACATTTTTCGTGGCTTAAGCAAAGCCTGGTAACAATGCAGCGTTGTAGGACTTTTTCTAGGGTGTCTAGAGCTGGATCAAAGTCGTCTCCATATGGTGTAAAGTCATCCATGTAAACTTCAAGTCCATCATTTATTAAATCTGCAAAAATGCTAACGATAGCCCTTTGAAATGTGGCAGGAGCATTACATAGGCCAAAAGGTAGAACTCGATAGGCAAATGTTCCCCAGGGACAAGTAAAAGTAGTTTTATCCTGGTCTTCAGGGGCAATCTGAATCTGATTGTATTCACTGAAGCCATCCAGGAAAGAAAATAATTTCTTCCCTGCTAAAGTATCTAATACTTGATCTATGAATGGGAGAGGAAAATGATCTTTCTGTGTTGCCTTGTTTAGTTCCCTATAATCCACACAGATTCTCCATTTTCCATTCTTTTTTGGTACCACCACCAGCGGAGAGACCCATTTACTATCAGAAATAGGATAGATAAAGTTGACATCTAAAAGTTTCTGAAGTTCAGCTTTTGCCACATCCTTTAGATGAGGATTAAGTCTCCTTTGCGGCTGATGAACAGGTCTGGCGTCTTTTTCTGTATAAATGTGGTGTGTACATAACTGGGGATCAATTCCTTTCATGTCAGGGTAATCCCATGCAAATTCTTCTTGATATTTTGTTAACAAATGGATGAGCTTAGTTTCTTGTTCAGGTGTGAGATTATCATTGATGTTTAAAGTTTTCCCCGGTGCAATTTCCACAGTTTTACTATTTGCAACAGAAGTAACAGGTATCGTTTGGTCATGCGTATCTTTCAGAGGATCTTCCTCCAATTCATTATCAAATGCTGCTTCTATCATGTGACACGGTGTGCGAGATTCAGTTTGACTAATGAAATTATTAATGGCATCATCTTCTGTTTGGTCTTTAAAATCAAGTGCCTCTTGTATAGTTAATGGAGATCTGATGTTATCAATAAGGTATGATACAGGGTGCTTATTAGTTTTGATCATTGTGACACTTGGCTGCGCTGGAGGATATAGAACTAAATTTTTGCTATTCGGTCCTCTGGTTATGGTCATATTTCCCTGCCGGCAGCCAATGTAGGCATCGGAAGTGGCAAGCCAAGGTCTACCTAAAATTAGTGGATGTCCATCAAGTCGGGTTTTTGGATTAATTATCAGGAAATCGGTTGGATACTCCCAGGATTCTACAGAGACCATGACATCATGTAGAGTACCCTCTGTTCTAACCACAGATCGGTCAGCCAATTCCAACAGAGTACAGGTGGGTTCTACAGATGTAATGCCGAGCTTTTGGCAAGTAGTGGTTGTTAAAATATTAATTGCAGCCCCTAGATCAACTAAGGCATTAGACAGGGTCTGACCATAAATTTGAACAGTTATAATTGGATTCCCTGGGTCTTCATATTTAATGGGTGTTTCTCTCCTAGACAATAGGTCAGATAAAGTACTGACTACTTGGACTCTTGGATTATTTGTTATATTCCTCCTTGGTTTCTTTATGCACAATTCTTTGATAGTTTTTGCGTATATGGGAATGTCTTGAATGGCTTGGAGGAATGGAATTTTTATGTACATATTTTGTAATTCTCCCAGAATGTCAAAGTCAGGATATTGTATGGGTCGAGGTATGGCTAATCGTTCTGGGAACGGAGGAGAGGATGTGGTTGCTTGATTATGAGTTTGTTGCTTATTTACATCCTCTTGTTGTAACTGATGTTCTCCTGGTAATTGATCTTCAATATGAACTGTTTTATCTCCCTCGGTTTCAATTATACGTCCAGATCTTAACTGAAGGTCATTGCACTCCCTCAGGTCAGGTCCTATTTCTGGTGTTTCTATGATTTGAATAGATTGGACCTGTCTGTTATTTGGATTGGGATCGGGTTGGGCTGGGAGTTGCGGTCTCAAGTTAGATTGGGGATTTTGTTGTAAAGCTGGCAAAGTAGTTTGAGGGAGCGGAATAGTTCCAGCTGGGTGGTACATCGGTCTTTGCCAGCTTGTCTGCCAGGGTGAACTTTGTGAAGTAGAGGGAGTCCATTGTGAAGGATATGGGCCATTTTTCCAATATGGTGGAGTGTAAGGGAAATTCGGCCAACCAGATTGGCTTGTTTGATTCAGCCGTGGATTTGAAGAAGGAAACGATTATGGTGACCAGTTTGTAAATGGGGGTTGAGATTGATTTTTCCACATACCATATTGTTGAGCATTATACTGTGGAGGTTGTAAGAAAGAGGTTGAGTCTGGAAACATACCAGGTTGTCTCGGCTGCCACTGGCGGCGCTGGTTGATCGAATTCACCGATTCTGGTTCTTCTTCTGCTTCCTTATATACCGCTTTCAATCTAGGAAGTGAGGGGCAGCTCTCCGTAAGGTGATCTTTTGTACAGATAGCGCATGTTTGGACTTTGTCCAGTGGACATTCCTTGTGGCTATGTTTTTTTCTGCATCGGGGCAGAAGATTGTCAAATTCTGTTCTACCTCCAACTGCTTCTGTTTAGCCTGCACAATATCAAGTTGTGTAGTTAGTGTCCCCATAATATCAGTTTTAAAATTTTCTAATAAATTTCCAATTTCTGCACGTGTTACTCCTTCTGCTAATACTTTGTTATCTCTTGCAAACCGATCATATTCTGTCGGTTTTATTCTTGTGCTGCCTCTCGAACTCCTGATACATAAATCAATGATGTCAGCAAAATTCTCTTGATAAATGTCCCCTTTTTCCATAATGTTTAATGTTTCAATCCATTGTTCCTTCATACCCCTTATTAATGCAGTTTTTAACACATTATCAGGTAAAGGTAGCGATGCATAAGGAGATCTTTGTAGATTGTACTGAAAACATTCCACATACTCTTCCAATGTTTCATTCGGTCTGGCTGACATTTGAAATATTTCGTCTTTTAATTCTCTAGACCTACAATAATCCTGATATTTTTTTAAGAAGGATTCTTTCATTTGATCCCAATTGTTGATAACCCCACCACCTAGCCCCATAAACCATCTTAAAGCAGCCCCTTTTAATGTAGATGGAAATAATTTCAATTTTTGGGGATCGGTGGTGTAATCATACCCCCTACATAACACATCGAATTCGAATAAAAATGCATCCAGATCTTCTGATGTGAGACCGTGAAATGTAGGGATATGCTGAAGAGGGATAGCTTTCATGGGTGCATTTCCTGCAGAATCCACTATAGGATATTGTAATGTAGAGGTTTGAGCATTTGGCTGGTTTTGAGCCATGGTATCGAATATATGCCAATAACCTTCTAGGATATCTAGGAGGGTGTTCCTAGGTTGAGAGGGAACGGTTTTGACAGGGATATTTTTAATAGCGCTTCCCTTATCTGGAATAATGAGAATTCCTGAAGATTGGATTCCTTCAACAATGATTTTCGCAGCACTCCCCTTATCTGGGCTATCTAATGGCTGATTTGTTTCAATAGGGGATTTTGGTTCCTTGGTTTCCCCTGTTTCTCCTTCTCCTTCACAAAAGTTGCTGGAATTCCCTTCCTGCAATAGTTCTGGAGTAGAATTTTCAATTTCTTGAAAGTCTTGCTCTTCAGTTTGACTATGCACCTCAGCACAGGCTACAGATGGTGATCTTGTGGCCTGAAGGGAACTAGTAGGCGGTTTAGAAATGTTTTTCCTGGGGCCTACTGATGGCTGAGATTCTGCGTTCTTATAGATTTTGTCTATGAAGGTCGTTCGGCCAAGGGTCACCGACCCCTTAGCTTTTTCAGGCTTGGATGGGGGTTTGATGTTCTTTTCTGGTCTTTTCTGCTTAGTCACGCACTCAAATGAACTACCAAATTCTATTCAAACAAAGCAAAAAAAACGACTCTGTTAGGAAAGCGGACAGTGGAGCAAGGTTTTTACATGCTCCGCACGTAGGTTCTTACCTTCCGTTTTTAGGATCCAACTCCTCCCTAGCAGGCTCGTACACTACTCTGAAAAAAAACAAATGGCTACACTCTTTCCCCGGCAACGGCGCCAAAATGTAGAGCTATAAAAAGGGTCTCTTTCACCTCTGATTACCTCACATTAATATGTCAATCCGGGAGCGTTTTGTTATTACAAAGAGTGACTCAATCTGAGGCTATCACTTGTCAAAGTAATGCTAGTAGTACAGTGCTTAAGAAATACAAGAGTAAATGGATGCTTGTCTGTAACTAAATTACTTCAAAGAATAAATCACACACTCAGAAAACTCAACAGCTTATCAGTCAAGGGTTCGGCAGTGATAACCCATCCCTTCGAAAACTGATGGAAAGGAAACTAGAGCATAGACCACAGGTCTGGGAGCTAGACAGTGACTGCTAATGCTCACTACAGCCTTAGATCATCTCTCACGCCAAAACAACAAATGCGAGTAAATGGAACAGCAAATAAAGGATTGAACAGCAATTCTGGAATAGAACAACAAATCTAAAATGGAACAGCAATTGAATAACTAAGTCCCGTGGGTTGTAACCAAGCTTAATCTGTTAACTCAAATGCACTCTTCGCAATCAAATGACATTCTTTCACTCTTAGGGTAAATCACACAAAACACACTAATGGAACAACAATAACTATTGATGAATTATGGAGCAGCTCTAGTAAATCATAAATGCACACAACACGCTGGAATAATAATCTGATCAACCTTAATCAACAGGAATACGACTATGCTTCCAAACAAAATACTATTATCTCTGAATCCAACGATTATGAATAACACTACCTCAAACGAATGTATGACACGAATGTTCAATATAACAGCTCTGTAACGAAACAGTAAGAACATGCAATTAACTCTTGAAAAGATTAATAACTTGATGCAGAGTCAACACACGATTCTATCTGTAAAAACCTCAATGATTCAATCTTTAACAGAGCATGTAATATCAAATTATAAAGCATATCAAATTACCAAATAAAAATGATAAACAAACCACGCAGAAATCAAGTCGTAATGGTACAGAAGCAAGTGTCCTCCAGGGCCGGGCCCTTAGCCTCCAAGGATACACCGCTTTAAGTTAATCCAGACGCAGAGATGAAATAATCACCAAGCTTTTATTAATGCATCGGTCAAAAATACAATGAACCAGTTCTCAACGAGACTTAATAATCAGAGCTGATGTTTAACAGAAAATTACATAAAAGCGTATCCTTCTTGTTCTTAAGCTAACAGTGCTGTCCCTTTATATAAAGGCGATGGTGGAGATGTCCAAGTAACAAGATAAATAAAGCAACGATCCCTCAGGATCGAAGATCCTAAGGGATTCACCAAACTATTAATTCTTCATCCTTTCCTTTCTTTTGCGCCGAGCTGGTGTCTTCTCCTTCTTTTCCGGGCCGCCTTGCTTTAATCTGTTTAGCCTTGTTTGCATTCGGTTCACCTTCAGAGGGACAGCAGTTATCTCGACTTTGTCTCTTCCTTTGGAGCGACAATTCCTCGTTTTCTCCTTTTCCTGTACAGAAAATAACCATTATCAGTGGTTAAGTCTTGCATATCAATTCTCACATGTTTTGTTATAGTTCCTTATTACTTTCAAAATTCATGATACAAAAAGGTTTACAAATTCTACTAAAAAGCCACTGAAATAATCATCAAAAGCATACCTTTTTAGTACTCCACAGTATCCTCATCCTCAAAATTATTTTGAGAACTTTCAGCATAGTTCTCCTGAAATGGGGGTCTTATTGTTTGATATGGTACTGATTCTTTTGATTTTCTTGAATTTGTGTTTTTTCTAAACTTGGGATTTCTGATTTGTTGTTGATTATCCCATTGAGGTATTCTTTCTATGTTATCTAACCTATCCATCATTCTCTCTAAATTCTTAGCTAACATATCTATTTTTGTGTCTCAAATAGAGGCTTCTTATTTCATGGTCACTCTCCTTTCATTTATTAATCTTTCATTTTTAGCTAAAATGTTTACCTCTACACCTACAACATCTGTTTGCATTCTTTCTAAAGTTTCTGTATTTCTTTCTCTTAACTGATATGTCATGTCAGTGTCAAATCCATCTCGGAATTTGAGTAAGACAAAGTCAGAAGTGGGTTCTAGATTTACAGGAATTGAATTGTAAACACTTGTATATCTATTGCAGTACTCTTGTATTGATTCATTGGGAGCTCTTTTCATTGTATCAAATTCAGACAATATTTGGAGGGGGGTTTTCTTCTTTTCCCATTTATTTAAAAACAATCTATGGAAAACAACTAAATCAGCTACACTACTTGTAGTAAGACCTTTGAACCATTTTTTGACTTCTCCTATTAATTTTTGTGCAAACAACCTCATATGTACATCTGAATCATCTATTTCATGTAGTTCAAAGTAATTTGTCATTTTGTTTATGTTCTTCTATGCAGTATTGGGCTCTTATTAATGGAACTATAACATCTAAATGGACTATGTGTTTTTTTATTTTTTCCAATTATGTCTGGGATATCTACTATAACAACAGGTTTACGATTTGGGTTAGACCTGGTATAGTAAACCTTCCTAGAAGCCCAAATTATAGTTTTTAATACTCACAACTTGTCAAATAGTCTTAAAGACAAAAGGATGATAAAAATGATTTCCTTTAAGATCTATTTTACAACTAAGGATTGGTTAAGTCCCCAGCGGAGTTGCCAGTTTGTTATTGCTCTATTAATTCTCTAAGTTGTGAGATTTTGATATATATTTGTAATAATTATAGAGGTAACCACAGGCCAACTTTTAAACTCTAGGATCCGGCCTTCCTAAGGTTCAGAGAGGGCTCTCTCTATAAAATTTAACTTTATTTGATTTATAAAATATTAGGCTAGCTATGATTGTGCAATTTGGTTTTGGTTCGTTTGATTTCGTGGGGAAAAATCACTTAATGAGATGGATAGTGGGAAATATGATTGTCCAATGGATTAAGGAGTCAAAATCAAGAATACAGAGCTAGTGTTAGGTCCCTATATTACTAGTATAGTCCCTTATTATTGTTAGTGTAATCCCCTTATTGTTATTATTGTACCCTTGTAACCCCCATTTTTTTATTATTGTGCCCTTAAATTATTATTGTTAGGTCGGCTAGGATTACATTGTGGCCCACTAGGATTACATTATGGCCCCATGGACTCCTATATATAGAAAGGAGGTTTTGTGAATTGTATCATCCAAGAATTGTTCATTTATGTAATGTGTTGGAGGTTGCCCCCTCGAAGTGGCTCATTTCTAAGGCGTTTATATCTCTTTTCTTCTCTTTTTGAGTTGGTTACACAACATTTGGTATCAGAGCTTTGGGATTCTAGGGTTTCGCTGCTCCAAACAGGTCATCGTGGCATTTTTGCTATAACTTTTTTTCTACGAAGCTTCAGAAGCTGAAATTTCTAGGGTGCGAAGCTGAAATCTTGAGGAAGGTTGTCTAAAAATTTCAGATCTTGGTTCGCAATATTTGAGGATATATCATCTGTGGAAGTTAGGTATTTTTTCAGGCTCATAAACAGGTCATCGTGGAATTTGCGCTATAAAATTTTTTGTACGAAGGTTCAGAGTCTGAAATTCATATGGTGCGAAGCTGAAATCCTGAGGAAATTCGTCAAAAATTTTCAGAGCTTGGTTCGCAATATTTTTGGAGATATGATCTGTGGAAGGTAGTGCTTTTTCAGGCTCCTGAATTTCATCTCAAAGAGGTGATCGTGGGAAAAGTTCAATAACTCTCTCTCTGGGCAGTGGATTTGAGTGCCGTAAAAAGTGGTCGCAAGTACACGGACTTTAGTTTCTTGGCTATCAATTTCAGAGACAAAGGACGAAACAGTGACACGTGGCAAGTCCTACAAGTTTGCTCTACTGAACCAGTCCAAAATTAGGTCATTGTGGGAGATTGGACACAACTTTGTCTTGGGGAATCCAAATTAGATCAGACCTGTGGAATTTTAAAGAAGCTTCAGAGGGATACTACATGGCTGAATTTCAGATATTGAATATTGTCAATTATAGAGATAATTCAATTTCAATATTGAGCTCCTCAAAGCAAGTAAAAGGTGTGTATTTTTTTTTCCGAATTGCATAAGTCTTGTTTGAAGAATCAAGTTGAATTGATTCCAAGGGAATATTGTAGAATAGGTATCAATATTGGATTATAAAATGGCACCTAAAAATAATTCAACACCCATTAAGCCTTCAGAAGGCTCTACCATGACTCATGAAGATGAAGAATTGCAACATGATCTATCAAAATTACAAGAGCAAGTGCAACAAATTTCACTCTCGCAAAGAGCAACAAAAAATGAAATGGAAGTTTTGAAGAAAGGCGTGGAAGTGAATATGGACGGTTTGAAGAAAGGTGTGGAAGCTAA
Organism: Pinus albicaulis; assembly: GCA_034641835.2. Classification (NCBI taxonomy): domain Eukaryota; kingdom Viridiplantae; phylum Streptophyta; class Pinopsida; order Pinales; family Pinaceae; genus Pinus; species Pinus albicaulis. The sequence goes on along the minus strand of CM076575.1, from coordinate 178,601,198 downwards.
GATGGATGGCGTGGAAGCTAAGATGGATGGAATGGAAGCTGGCATGGAAGCTAAGATGGATGATCTAAAATCAAACATCGAAGATTTGACAAAGTTGATACAAGAAATGTTTCCTAATGGTGAAAAGATAGTAGAAGAACCTCATGATGAGAACAAAATAAATGTTAATCGTGATTTCATAAACTCTAATGTTGGCGGGAAGAACCACCATATTCCAAAATGGATATGAGGAAGTTTGATGGAAAGGATCCTGTAACATGGATACTACAGATGGAGCAATATTTTGATCTCCATAATGTGAAAAACACACAAAAGGTACGCATTGCAACTTTGCATTTAGAACAAAATACATTTGTATGGTATCGATGGCTTTGCTCCCGTAAAATAATTGTCACTTGGTCAATTTTTACAGAGGAAATGATAGCACATTATGAGGATACAAAGAGCAACAGCTTCTTTAGCCAATTGATAAATCTCAAAAAAAAGGGTTTAGTGGGGCAACACATTGAGGACTTCCAAAAATTGAATATAAGGGTAACTGATATTCCAGAGGAACACATGATTGATCTCTTCATAGGCACTTTAAAGGATAACATTCAACATGAATTTTGCGTTCTGGAACCTGATTCATTGGAGAAGGCATTCAGGTTGGAAAGAAAATTTGAATGTAAAATTATGGCAACAAGGAAGCCTACCACTCAATTCTATAAAGAAGGAAGTGTGGCTACGCCTAGATTTCCACAACCTACAAGGTTGACACCACAACAATTGGAAGAAAAAGAGCAAAAGGGCTTTGCTACAGTTGTGATAGCAAATACACTAAAGGTCATAAGTGTGCTGAGAATAAATTATTTTACATAGATTGTGAAGAGGAAGAAGAAAATGAACAAGAAGAGGATATACACAAGGAACCAACCCTAGAAGAGGAAGAAATGAATCCGACCATATCGTGTAATGCACTGGCAGGAATTACCACTCCTCAAACTCTCAAGATAGTAGGACAAATCAAGAAGAAAATGGTAATAGTGTTGATTGATTCGGGTAGCACCCATAATTTTATTCATTGTAAGGTAGCCAAGGAATTAAATTGTTTCCTATACCCAGCACCAGAATGTCAAGTGATGGTTGCAAATGGAGGAACTATAAATTGCTCTAGAAAATGCCATAATATCAAGCTAACTATGGGGGAATATGTGTTGACTAGTCCAATGCTTTCCATTCCTATGGGAGGTGCTGATGTTGTACTAGGAGTACAATGGTTACAATCTTTGGGGACGGTAGCTTTTAATTTTTCAAGAACTTTTCTTGAAATTTTTTTCAGAAGGAAAGGAAGTCGAATTACGGGGTATTGAAGGGAAGACAGGAAGGATAATAAGCTCTAATTTCATGAAAAAGCTTCTAAAGAAATAACAACGAGGCGTAATTGCACAATTATGCTCACTAGAAGTTCCGACATCAAAATCATCTATTTCTGCAGATCTCCAACAAGTCTTGGACAATCATTCGAAGGTGTTTGAAACTCCCAAAGGACTCCCACCTATTCGTGATCATGATCATGCTATTCATTTGATTCCAGGAAGTGTTCCTCCAAACATCAGGCCTTATAGATATCCTTACTTCCAAAAGAGCGAAATTGAACGTATGATTGCAGAAATGTTAGAGGCGGTATAATTCAACCTAGTCAAAGTTCTTTCTCTGCTCCTGTAGTATTGGTACACAAGAAGGATGGATCATGGCGAATGTGTCCGGATTATAGGGAGCTTAATAAGCTCACCATTAAAGATAAATTTCCCATTCCTGTGATTGATGAATTATTGGATTAATTACAAGGAGCAATTTATTTTACCAAGTTGGATGTTCGTTCAAGATATCATCAAATTAGAATGAAGACTGAAGATATTCCAAAAATAGCATTTCGAACTCATGAGGGCCATTATGAATTTTTGGTCATGCCTTTTGGCCTTACCAATGCACCTTCTACATTTCAAGGGTTGATGAATTCCATTTTCAAACCCTTCCTTAGAAAATTTGTGCTAGTATTTTTTGATGATATACTAATCTACAGCAGGTCTTGGAAGGATCATGTTGAACATGTTGACAGGGTGCTCAAACTATTGCAGGAGAAACAATTATATGCAAAAAATTCCAAATGTTTCTTTGGAGTACAAGAGGTGGGATATCTAGGTCATATTATATCTCACGAGGGTGTGAAAGTAGACCCTAGCAAAATTAAAGCCATTAAGGAATGGAAAGTCTCCAAGACAATAAAGCAGTTGCGAGGATTTCTCGGGTTAACAGGCTATTATCGCAAGTTTGTTAAGAATTATGGGAGAATAGCAGCACCTATAACAACATTATTGAAGAAAGATGCATTTTCATGGACTCCTGAAGCAACTAAGGCCTTTGAACATCTTAAAGAGGCAATGTGCCTAGCACCGGTCTTAGCTACGCCATACTTCACAAAAACCTTTATTGTGGAATGTGATGCCTTAGGAAAGGGAATTGGTGCAGTTTTAATGCAGGAAGGAAGACCCATTGCTTTTGAAAGTCATCCAATCAAAGGAAATTATTTACAGAAAGCTATTTATAAGAAGGAAATGTTAGCAATACTGCATGCACTAAATAAATGGCGAACTTACCTAATGGGAAGACACTTCAAGGTAAAAACTGATCATGATAGTCTTAAACACTTTTTGGAACAAAGACTATCTTCAGAAGAGTAGCAAAAGTGGGTCACAAAGATGTTGGGTTATGACTTTGAAATAATCTACAAAAAAGGAAAGCTAAATGTTGTTGCAGATGCACTCTCAAGAAAGAATGAAGAGGTGGAAGCATTGCTTTGTGCCATTTCTATTATCCAACCAGATTGGATAACTGAAGCAAGAGATGAATGAAAGAAGGACAAAGATGTATGGACACTAATTCAAAAGTTGCAGCAAGATCCTAGTACATCTGATACATTTAGTTGGAAAAATGATTCCTTATGGTACAAAGATCGCTTATATCTTTGTAAGAATTCCCAACTAAAACAAAAGATTCTTCCGGAATTGCACACTTCTCCTTTAGGAGGACACTCAGGATTTTTAAAAACTTACCACAGGGTGAAGAAAGAATTTTTTTGGGATGGCCTTAAATCTGATATTCAAAAGTTTGTGGCGGAATGTTTGGTTTGCCAGCAGAATAAAGTGGAGACAATTAAGACCCTAGGACTTCTACAACCTTTATCCATTCCAAGTCAACGTTGGGAGGAGATTTCAATGGATTTTATCACAGGTTTACCTAAGTCCGAAGGAAAGAATGTCATCATGGTGGTAGTTGATAGACTTACCAAGTATGCACACTTTTGTGCATTATCTCATCCATTTAAAGCAAGTACAGTTGCTACTACATTTGTGGACAAAATTCAAAATCTACATGGAAGCCCAAGGGTTATTGTGAGCGACAGAGATCCCATTTTTACGGGAAATTTTTGGACGGAGTTATTTTCTTGTTTGGGTACTCAATTAGCTCATAGCTCATCTTATCATCCTCAATCTGATGGTCAAATAGAGATAGTAAATAAATTTTTGGAAGGATATCTTCATTGTTTTGTATCTGATAAACAAACACAATGGGTCAAGTGGTTACCTCTCGCTGAATGGTGGTATAACACTTCCTTCCATACTGCAGCAAAAATGACCCCGTTTATGGCACTTTATGGATATCATCCACAATTGATCACATCATCTTTAAGGGAAAATTCAAAGGTTCAAGCAGTGGAAGATCACATCAAGCATCAGCAAGAAGTTCTCCAACTCTTAAAGGATAACCTGAATTTGGCACAAAATCGAATGGAACAACAGGCAGATCAACATCGTAGCGAGAGAAGTTTTGATGTAGGAGATTGGGTATTTTTACAGCTACAACCATATAAACAAATGTCCCTCAAGCAATCTAAGAAGGATAATAAATTATCGCCAAAGTACTATGGTACTTACAAGGTGTTGCAAAAGATTGGTACTATGGCATACACATTGGAGCTTCCTTCTTCTTTGCGAGTACATCCAGTTTTCCATGTTTCGTGCTTAAAGAAGGTTATAGGTGAAAATCTTCCAGTTCAAACAATATTTCCAGAACTTGATGAGGAAGGAAAAATCATATTGGAACCGGAAGCGATCACGGAAACAAGAACTCGACAACTACGGAATCGATCAATTTCAGAGTATCTCATCAAGTGGAAGAACTTACCCACTGAAGATTCTACATGGGAGGATGAGAATTTTATACAGAAGCACCCAGAGCTACTCAAGCGTTGAGGACAACACTTTTTTGAAGGAGAGGGGCATGTTAGGCCCCTATATTACTAGTATAGTCCCTTATTTTTGTTAGTGTAACCCCCTTATTGTTATTATTGTACCCTTGTAACCCCCATTTTGTTATTATTGTGCCCTTAAATTATTATTGTTAGGTCGGCTAGGATTACATTATGGCCCCATGGACTCCTATATATATAAAGGAGGTTTTGTAAATTGTATCATCCAAGAATTGTTCATTTATGTAATGTAGTGGAGGTTGCCCCCTCAAATTTTCTTATTTCTAAGGCGTTGATATCTTTTTTCTTCTATTTTTGGAGCTGGTTACACAACAGCTAGGATCAAGGTGAAAAAGTCAAATTTTTTCAGGGAAAGATAGATAACCCTTTGAAGATCTTGGAAGAGTGTTTGGTAAGGTTATATGGTCAGGATAAAGAGAAATGTAGGGTTCCTTGATCCAGAAAAGAGAAGTAGTAGGCAAAGTTCCAACGAATGAGGGAACAATTAAGGGTTCCCTACTCTGGAAATCAACAGAAAATGTAGAAATGATAAAAAATAAAGACAAGGTGCTTTTAAAAAATCCTAAATTAATACTCCTGTTTATTCATTTAAATTTAGAACCGATAATGGATGCATGAAGAAAAGAAGATAAACAATGACAAGTAGAAAACAATTTACTTCAATAGTTCATCACATGAATCCTGAAATGTGATGCTAGTTGATCTGATCCAGTTTTCTACTCGAAATTTGCAACACAAAAGCCTTCAAGTAAAAAAAAAATGACTATAGAAATATTTAGCAATTTATTCCACACTAATACTTCTAGAGATGAAGTATTTATACAATATAGTTTACGAAATATCCTAGAATGCTTCTAGGAATTATCTAAGTAAAATAGAAATATCTTGACAAAAAAATAGAGACAAATTCTTAACAAATCAATAAGCTACCCTTTTTATCCCAATAAAATAGAAACTAATTGTGGATTAGGTGCAGCTGGCTACCTTGGTGTCCTATTTGCTAGCCAAGATATTTCAATTTTGTTTTGAAATATGATCTTTTTATCTTGTACTCTTTCACTCTAATTCACTTTAACTGATACTCTTTAATATCTGTATAATTGTTTTTACTACTGTAATAAATCTGTTGATTGAAAAATCAACAAACTATTCATCTTATCTTCCTTTTAACTGTCACAATAAATCTGTAAGTGATTGCCAAGCCTCCTCATTTGGAATTTGAATCTTTTTGGATGATCATATCCTACCTAGAGAACCAACTCTTCTAAAGACTTAATCCTTAGGTCTTTAGCATATAATGAGGTTTTGTCAACCTTCATCTGATCTTTCATATTTATGATTATGTTCTGAAGTTTTTGAACACTTATAGCTTTGGTTGTAATGGTAGAATACAACATCTCTGAACTCCATCTATGAAATTCTATTTGATCAAGTTCATGAATTTCCTCTATTTTTACTTCTAGATCAACCTTTTTGTAGTCTGCAATTGTCTTTGGAGTCTTCACTATAGGCTGCATTATTGACATGATTAACTTTTTATTTGAGTAATCAAAGGTTGATAAGAGTCTGTTTTCTATACTTGGTGTTTACTTCAAATATTGAGAGTAAATCTCATTTTTTATCTCTTCATTCTTTGTCTTGATCTTGTTAGCCACCTACGAATTTTTTGTCAAGCAAACAGGTGGCTAAACTATTTTTGAGCCTTCAAGAGATACATTTCCGATGAAAATATCTCATCCTTGAAGCCTCTATGTTTCCTTGGCCTTTGAAAAAATATTCGTTGTTGTTTCCATCCAAAAAGCCTCACTGTCTGTAAAAACAATTATGCTCAGATGGGCCTCCACCTGCCCTTTGTATCTCTGCAAAATTCCCCATTTTAACCCTTTTTCCCCTTTCCAAAGTTTCCTCTTTAACCCCAAAAATCCCTCCTAAGTCTTCCAAACCATCTATTCCATCCTTTTAAACCAAGTGAAATCCCTTCACATGGTTTTAAAACCCCTTTATTCCCCTACCGGAACCCTTGTTTAGCCTTGAAAAATCTGTTTCTAAGCTAAAAAAACCCATTTTTTAACATATTACAGGCTTATCCCCTCTCGTCCAACCCCTAACCACTTCCCCTCCATAAACTCGAGCGCTAAAACCAAGCACTAAATCAGTTGGTGCTTATCGGAATCAGAACTTGAATGGAGTGCACATTTCTTTTATAAACTAATTTCTTCCGATGCAATGGTGTATTTTCTCTATCGGCCTTTAAAACAATCCCAGTTGTTCATCTGAAAATATCTAATGGCTCATGCCCATTCACTTTCCCTTGTTATCCCTCCGATGCAATATCAGTCGTCGATTCACATTCAAATCCGACGGTCATCTCACCATCAGAGTTTTTCATCTCGCCAACTGCAACTCTTCTCATCCTTGATTGCGATCTGCTGATGCAATCCTGGCCATTGAATCCACAATAAGCAACGGCCAGGATTTTTTTTCTCTCCGCCCATGTGTTCCCCGATTGGCCACCCCGATCCAATCATAGCCATCAATCTGTTGCCGATCCGATGGTCCAGATGCAATCGCTTCATCGCCCATCAAAGATATGGCCCCTGCCTCCTCTACTTCTGATTGATTCGTAGCCATTAAATCCTCTTGATCTGATGGCTAGGATTTTTCCTGCCCACTAACCATATCCTCTGCCTTCACTCCCTCTCTCAAGATCTCAGTTGTTCCTTCATAAGATCAGACGGTGGACAATGAAACCACCTTTGATCGGCCCCCACTTTACCGACCGCGCACGTCCCCTTATCACGTTTCATCCATCACCGTTGGATCTCATGATCCCATATATGATGGTCCACAACAATATCATGCAGTTTTGGTGTCCGAAGTTTAACATTCCAAACTCACACGATATGGGCGGTTTTAGAATGCCACATGTCAGTCGGAGACCCATATCGCGTCCAAAAAGTGAAAACCACCTCACTCCCTTTTCTCCACGCGAAAAAAATGATTTTTTCCAAAAAACCACTTCCCCACTACCCGCCTCCGAGAGTTCATTCAAAAATCTCGACCGTTGATCTGTACAGATCAATGGCCCACAATGCATCTCGCATTCCATTCATTGTTTTTCATCGTGCGACCACAGAACTGCATCGCATCATCACAGTCGTTGATCTCCTCCTGAGATCTAACGGTCCTAATTGAATCGCCCTTCACCAATGACCGAGTCCCACCATTCAAGCCTCATTTCAATGCATTTCCATACATTCCATGTGTATTTTGTTCAAAGGCCCAAATATTATGTTTTGCATTAAAGCTCATATCATTCCACCTAACATTAAAAATTTAATGTTTTACGTTAAAGTTCATTTCATTTCGTCCAACCTACCAAATTCATTCCATTAGATGATCTCCACCATTGATCATCACCTCCTAATCTGATTGAATGGTCCACGCCCATTTTTTCACCAAACCTCCACCAACTTCATTTTTCACCAGTTTTCCCTTGCATCCACCGTTTTCATCCATGTTGTGTTGCCATCCTCACAACCTTCCACTGCATCCATCCTCCCACCGCATGGGTTTTCTTAACAGTTGGTGTGTTTTTGCAAGGTATAGGCAGTGAAAACCGCCATTGCTCACAGTCACTGTTATAGTGACACAGGGCGCAGAAGAGGCCATTTTCAGAGCTTGAGATTACAGAGAAGAACCTGGGAAGGTGTTAGAACGTGATTTTTCATTAAAGGAATAGTGTTCAACCTTGTTAAACCTCCCCATCATGATTAAAGCTCAAATTTCATAGACAGAGACAGTCATGAAGCAGAAAAGAGTATCAGTACAGGATTAAAGAGTTTGAATGCCCAGTATTGAAGATTTTAAGCCTTAATCCAGTGTTTGAAAGGTGACTGTACTATATTTAAGACCCCATGATCCATACATAATGCCTAATGAGGCCTAATGCACAGAAAGCAATATTTTCAGTGTTTCACATCAGCAGAAGTTTCCCTCCTGAGAAAGGACACAGTACCCATACCATCTTTATTCTACATCGTGTCCCTGAGAAGATTTCCACCGTGACATAATTCCTAATGTTACTAGAGCATTTGTTATGAAGTATGGCAGACTTGAAGTCATTTATCTACATTTTTTTCTATTCACTAGAGTACTGCAGAGTACTACAACCAGAGTATGTCAAAGAACGTACTTGGAGTAAATTTCAGCCTGTCAAAGACAACTCTTTCATCCAAAGAGTACCGAAGATTAATGCATTGATATTAAGATAGAATGGGCCTCGAGCCCTCTTATTCTACTCTATTTTAATTTTACATTTAGTGTTTCATCTACCTCCTCTGCCTCTCTTTCAACTATAAAACTCATGAAGAAACTCATTGTAAAGGTTGTTGATTGGATATCTGTGAAATGTAAGATGTTTCTCTTGAGATATAATTCTATGTGTAAAGTTGTAAGATAGGCTAAGGAGATATTTTCAGACTGAATATCAAGTTGTTGGACAATGTTGTACATGACTGGTTTTTCTCTTTAATATGAGAAGCACATTTCTTTGGATCCTGATTTAAAGCAGCAGTGATTTTTTCTTACTTTGTCTTTGTTTTCCTCTGTAATTCATCACATTTCATTTCTCTCGTACGCATTAGAAATCTGGCTTAGGATTTACCCTCGCATGGTACCCTATGCTTCTACTCTCCGTACCTTTGATGTTTTATACTGATTTTGTTATCTAAGAACTAATTCAGGGTAATTTAACCAGTGTAGTAGCTAATATTTACTGCTAGTTGATGTATGAATTAATGAACCCATTCTTAGATGTTCTTGTTGGGTTTTAATTGAAAGAATTGGGATAACGGGAGTTTAGAACACTGATTCTATCTCACTAGGGTCTTCTTCAATCAATTTAACCTTTCCAAGTTCCCTTAAGTTGGATGTCAAAGCATTGAGAGTTCAAAGCCTCTCTCTGATCTCAGGCCTTCACCTTTGTGTTTAAATCTTTAATGTTTCTTTTATCTAAAGAGTTAACCTTTTAGGAGGTGGATCACAGGTGTCTAATGACATGCTTTGTCCCTAGATCTGATTTCTAAGCAGTCACCTTGGAGGTTTCCTTTTCATTCACCTTCTTTCCGTAACCATTTCATACCACACTATCAACTTTAAGATCCTATGATTTATATGACTAGCCCAATTCAAAGCCTTGAATACTGAATAGAATGTAAACCCTTTCCTGACTCCATTGCCCAATGGTTTCGAGTGTTCTCTAAAATATCTCTCCATTGCCTAAAATCCTCTTTGCCCATCCTTGTCTTATAATTAACCCTTCCTTCCTAATTCCCAACAACCAACCAAACAAACAAAACAAACCAACCATCATGCCTTATAACTAGCCTAAAACCCTAGAACTGAACTTCAAAGATACATATACCTTCTCATTTATTGAGAGATCCCTCTCTGGACCTAGGAGGGCTAGATCCTGAAGTTTGAAATTGGTTATGATGTCGTCTCATCTTTTGGTATTGCAAAACTTGCCAAAACATGGGAACCCCAACATAATGGTGACTCCATTGGGGAACGAACCGAGAATCTCCGGTTAGTCTAACAGTAATCACTGTGGTGGAAAGTATACCCTATTGAAACATTCTAAACCTTCCACCTGGCGACTCCATAGTTCCTTAATGATTAAAGGCTCCACTGGTGATCAGTAGGCCTGCTGATTATCTTGGTTTACATAAGACTCCACTAGGAGACCAACCCTCATTACAACATCAGCCATATTAGAAGTAACAAGTAGGACTAAGCTTCTTTGTTTGAAGACAACATTCTGGCTTCAAGAACCATTCATATAAGAGCTTATCCTAACCCAAACCCACCTGAAATAGTTGACAAACCTGAGAGAATTCTTAGGAAATCTCCTACACCTAGGAAGCCAACTATTTCCAGACACATCCATAGAGATAACTCTGCACCAAAAAAGTTCACAGCTCTACCAGTCACACATTTTGACTTAGAATTATCAAGCAGATTACCAAGAACTAGGTCATTCAGCGCTGTAGACCAGCCAGACCTTGAGCTTCCTGGTTCACCATCTCATAGTGGTGAACGCATTAGGGACATAGAGACTCCCCCATCTACACCTCCGAGAATTCATTTCATTTATAAATTTAGGCTCTGTCATCATAAATCAGCTCAGCAGAGTGTTGCTAGTCCTAGTATGCCTGTCATCCACATACCAGATACCCAAGCCAATCCTTTACCTCCACATAACATTGTGATGGTAGCCTGGTATGCACCTCTGGTGTTACCGCAGCCTCTAGTGCCTTTACCAAATGCTTATCAATAAAAAATCCCACATTTCACTGAAAAAGAGTCTACAACAGCTCAGCACCACATAGATAGGATGGAAGATTCCTTTTACTATATGGAGATAGATTATGAGACAATCAAGATGAGAATATTTGCCCAAAGTTTAGGAGGTGATGTGAAGAAGTGGTTTAAAGGCCTACCTCCTAATAGTATCGAGGATATTACCTCTTTATATCAATCCTTCATAAACAAGTGGGAAGTCAATACTGACCCTCTCCAAATCTTAGCAGAATACAATAATCTTAAAATAAATGTAGGAGAGAGTGTCCATGACTATTCTACAAGGTTTAATAGTGTTTAAAACACTTTTCCCCCACACATGAAACCTCCCCAAGGTATGTATTTAGTGAAATATCTTGAAGGCTTTGACGTTAGCATGACCTACCAACTTAGGGAGAGAGATTACAACACATTGGAAGATATGCAAAAAGGAGCAGTGAGTGTAGAGGCTAACCTGATTGAGAATAAAGCCAGAATGAGGGTTGAGAAAAGGGTAACATATAGGGATGACACATCAGCTTCCACATCTGACCCCAAATATGATAGTCTAGCTAAAAATGTGGAAAGGCTATAGCAAATGATGGAAAAAATGGTTGTCACGGTTAGTAATCAGAACAGAAACCAAAATCATAACCAGAACCAAAACTTTAGGAGAAACAATCCCCCAAACAGACAGAGAGACTCCGACTAGCAAGTCATACCCCCATTTCAAGAGAACTTCTTTGATGAAGATGAGGGGATAATAGAAGAGTACAAGGGAAACACAATAAATATGTTTGAAATATAAAATTCAATCCACAACTGTTCGACAAAAGATGATCATTCCTCACACTCACATTGGGATGAGGAAAGATTAGAATCTGAGGATTACAGGCTAGGATTTGAAAATGCCATCATGCAGGTCAGAGAAAAGTATGAACTTAGAAGAAAAAAGAGCTTAGACAATTCCAAACCAAAAGCTTCTGAGATTACCATTAAGAAAAGGCCTGAGAAAACTTCTAAAGTGACTGCTGAAAGTAGCAAATCAGTAGCTGAGAGTTCTGGGAAGAACAAAGAAAAAGACAGCCAAATTACTAATAAGCAAGGTCAACCAACTAGCAGCACTAGCACTGCCGCTAATGCTCCTGATAAAACAGCCGCAAACACTGTACATAGTGAGAATCAACACATTGATTCTGCCACTAAAGTAGTGGCTAGAAAAATAGAGTTGGGTCTTACAAAGAGTCAATATTCCTTTAATTTGGAGAGTGAGATTGCTAAAATTAAAATCTTTTTCCCACTCTCTGAGCTGGCCACTCAGGATGTATATAAAGGCCAAATTTTGAAATCATTAAATCTAAGTGAAAACGGTGACACGGTCAACCTAAGTGATGATCAACCAGCCCTTCTGTTTGGACCAAAAATAGAAGGGAAGTTTCAAGAAGGGGTAGTACCTCCTTTTTATATCAGCCCCAATATTCATGACAAGATCCTTCACAATGCAATGCATGACTCTAGGGCATCACACAACCTAATGCCTAAGGTATTTATGGAGAGGTTAGGCCTAGAAATAACCCATCCTTATAAAGATTTATATTCATTTGAATCTAGCAGAGTAAAGTTCCTTGGCCTAATCAAAGACCTGTGTGTGAACCTTACCTAGATTCCAGCCAAATGTATGGTTATGGATGTTGTAGTGGTAGATGTGCCACCTAAGTATGGCATGTTACTATCGAGGTCATTGGGAGCCAAGCTGCAACGTACAATGCAGATGGATTGTTGGGAAAAATACTGAGAGGAGGGGGGTGAATTAGTATTTAGGGCTGACCATTTTTCCTTTTTCTTTCTCTTAAAACCATATTCTATTTTACAGAATCCAACATGTATGTCCAGAGATCTTATTATTTCTTTACTTAGATCATTACATCATTCATTCATCAGATGTTATGAATAGAAATAACAGAACAAACCATCAAACATAAGCCATACATATGAGCACCATTATTTAAGGCGGAAACCCAATTTGGGAGAAAACCACCGTTGCTGTTATCTCAGTCTTAAATATTTATTATAAAGAAAACTTCTTACAATTTATGCTGGCGCATACTTATACCAGCATGCAGGCACCCACCTGCGGAAGGCTACAACCTTCTCTTGTTTACCAGCCTCTCTTGGAAGGGATCTACTACCCCCTGCTCTCGTTTACCAGCTACCATTGGAAGGGAGCTACAACCCCCTTACTGAAGGCTTCGACCCTCAGATCTACTATGGACCATGTTTCATCCACTTCCACACAACATACCTTGCAGGCCACCAGAATTGTTTATTTTCTTCATAGGTGCATCATTAATTCATATCTCTCAGCAATCTATTACCCATTCCATACAGATATACTTCAGAGTGAAGTATTCATTTACAACCCTTACTCATACATACGTTCTTCATGATTTTTTCAGTCGATTAAACCAGGAATTAATCATCATCTGATCTAGTGATCTTGATCAATCATCATATTCACAGGTGCACCATAGATTCAGATATATCAGAGTTTATTCATACAAATATCTCTAAAAGAGATTCGTTTATTATCAACCCTTTCGCATGCACGCTTTCTTCATGATTCTCATCACCTTATACAGTTTTCATCTTTATTAAAACCTTGGGTCAAAACCATTCACTTGCTAATGGTATTCCTGGACGGGGTTTGCATAACTCACACTGTTCTATTCATCTTGATAATTAATTTAATACTTTTGAATTTAACTTTAGGATTAAGGTTAACCCTTCACATTTTAACACTTTCAAACAATATGGTAAACCTTTGACGTCGGGCCCATAAATATAGTCAATATCCAATAAAATACGCACATGGTACCATAGGTAAAATTCGCGCAAGTCCAGCGTCTGATCACCATTCGATAGCAAGCTTCCAGATCAACGACATATATGCATATTGCTTGACCTCCGATGTTGAACGTTAATGTGCGATGGCCCGCCATACTTTGGTTATTCTTCGTGCACCTTCCTCATATGACCACCGTTTGATGGCTTCCCTCCAGATCAATGGCTCACAACAATATCGCTGGGCATCCTGGGTCGAACTATAATGCACGATAGCGCACAGTGACAAGCGGTTTTCCGTGGGTCCTCCTTGCCATGTGTCGAGCGATTTATGGAATCGCTCTCAACTCCTCAAATACCACTCACTCCGCATAGGTGGTGCGATGAAAACCGTAAACCACCTTTACTGTTCACTCAGTCATGGTTCCACTCTTCCACGCAGGGTTCCGTCGCCTTTTCAATGTATTATTATAATTAATTTGCGCTTTAAGGTTTTGCCTTTTATTACAGTTCCATTGCTAAGTTTAATGCTTTGTTCACAATTTCATTTGAGTCTTTTTAACATACATTCTTTACACCGGTTGCTGCCTTTCGATCTCGACACACCACAATGTCACTTTATCTTCAATTCTGCTATGATATATATAATATATCAACCTTCCATTGCATGTTCAGAGTTCTATCCTATCACATTTATGCTTCTAACTACACATTCAAGTTCTTGATTCCACAAGCTAATCACTGTACTATGGTGCATCGCAATTATAATCTTCGCTACATTCATCATATCTCTGCAACCATTAATTTCTTCAATGGATTTCTTACTTATCATAGATTACCATTCACTTATTCTTTTCTATTCGGTGGCCTTTTTCTCCTACTCTGTCTCTGGACAATTTTTCTTCAATTATGCATTCTACTTCTATTCACTGTCTCTGCGTTGTCTGCTACGTTAGTTCGTTAACTGCCTTGCTTCCTCTCTGCTTCTTGTTTAATGCTGCTCCTTGCTTCTTTGTTTTCCTTGTTGCTGTTCAGATGCTCCTTCTGCGCTACTTCCTTTTCCATCAGTGACAACATTTCCAAAAATCTCCCCCTTTGGCATTGATGGCAATACTCTTCCTCTGATGGTCTTCTAGAAACCCTTTGTTGCTTTTCCTCCCCCTTTGACATCAATGGCAAAGAGTTTGATCAAGATCATTTGAACTAGAAATTCCATGCTCCCCCTGAGATCATGCTGCATCTTCAAACATAATATGACCAACAAATCATCCTTTTCATATGACCATTGCTCCCCCTTAGCCTGTGCATTCAGAGATTCCTAATCAGTGCCTCACGACCAATTTAATCTTCTGTATTTAAGTAGACCTGATCTTCAGCATGGCAGAGACTACTCCCAATTTTTGTCTGAGATATTCAAACGCTTCCCTGGGTAGAGGTTTGGTAAATATATCAGCAACTTGTTCTTTGGAGGGAACATACTCCAATTTCACCTTTTGTTCAAGCACTTGTTCTCGTAAGAAGTGATATTTGAAGGGAATGTGCTTGGTCTTGGAATGCATAACAGGATTCTTTGATATACTGATGGCACTTGTATTGTCACACATAATGGACATAGGAGATGAACATTTGATTTGGAAGTCTTGTAAGGTTTGCATCATCCAGAGAAGTTGAGTGCAACATGATGCGGCAGCCACATATTCTTCTTCTGCAGTAGATAAGGCAATAGATCTTTGCTTCTTGCTTAACCAAGATACTAACCGGGGCCCCATATAGAATGCACCACCACTAGTGCTTTTCCAATCATCAACACTTCCAGCCCAATCTACATCAGTGTATGCATGAAGAGTAAGATCAACATTCTTTGGATACCATAGTCCAAAGTCTTGTGTTCCTTGTAGATATTTGAATATTCTTTTCATAGCCTCAAGATGAGACTCTTTTGGATTAGCTTAGAATCATCCAACAATCCCAACTGCATGCATGATGTCTGATCTTGTCCTAGTGAGATAAAGTAGACTTCCTATCATAGATCTATATTCTGGTTGATTCACCATGGGGGAATCATCATTAGAACTGAGATTACATCCGTTTATCATTGTTGTACTTACAGGTTTGCAATCTTCCATGCCATACTTCTTCTTTTAAATCACCATTGAGAAAAGCAGATTTAACATCCATTTGATAAAATTTGATTTGTTGGAAGCTTGAAAAATCAAGAAACATTCTTATGGCTTCAAGTCTGGCTACAGGAGCAAAATTTTCTTCAAAGTCTATACCTTTTTGTTGAGCATACCCCTTGCAAAAAAGTCTAGCTTTATTTCTTATAACATCCCCATTCTCATTTAACTTGTTTTTGAATATCTATTTAGTTCCAATGACATTTTTGTCATGAGGTCTTGGTACTAATTCCCAAGTGTGATTATTTTCAATTTGATCAAGCTCTTCATTCATGGCTTGAATCCAACTTTCATCTTTGCTAGCTTGACTGACATTGTGAGGTTCAATAGTGGACAGAAATGCCAGATTGCTAGAAGATCCCAGAAGAGTCCTTCTTATTTGTACACTTGATCCCTTTTCTCCTAAAATTTGAGATTCTGGATGATTCTTTTGAACATATCTAGATGGAGCCTTTTCAGACAAATCATCTTTGGGTTCTTCATTGGGTTCACTGTTTGTATCATTACTATTTGATGTAGAAGGATATATGTCATCATCATCATCTTCATTTGTTGTTTTCTTTTCTTCTTTTGGAGCTGCTGGAGACTCATCAATAACAACATCTATACATTCAACAATCTTCCAAAGTCTTTTATTGTAAAATTTATATGCCCTAATCCTAGAGGAGTAACCAAAAAATATTCCTTCATCTACTCTGGGTTCAAACTTGCCACGTTTTTCATCATTATTTTTGATAAAACATTTTCTTCCAAAAATTCTAAAATGCTTTACAGTGGGAGAATTACCATACCAGAGTTCATATGGAGTTTTATCACTATTTACACGAACATGTGCCTTGTTAAGAATATTTACTGCTGTATGTGATGCTTCTCCCCAAAATGTATCAGGTGTTCCAGAATCATCAAGCATAGCTCTAGCCATTTGTTGAACTGTTCTGTTCATTCTTTCTGCTACACCATTCTGTTGTGGAGTGCCAGCTATAGAAAACTGTCTTTTTATGCCATGTTGTTCACAAAATTCAAGGAATTTATTGGATGTATATTCTCCTCCTCGATCAGATCTAAGACACTTGATTTTTATATCTAATTCATTTTCAACCAGTGCTTTGAAGATCTGAAATTTCTCAAATGCTTCATCTTTGTGTTTAATAAACCCAATCCAACACATTCTATAGATATCATCAATGAATAATATATATTATTCTTCACCACGTGGTGACTTTTTCCTCATAGGTCCACATATTTCAGTATGAATGAGTTCAAGAGGCTTACTTGATGATCCTTCCTTGGCATTAAATTGTACTTTGGTTTGCTTACCGAATTGGCAAGATTTTCATATGATATTTTCAGGTAGAGTAATATTGGGAAGATCACGAACAGCTTTAAGTCTGCTTGATTTTTTGATTTGATAGAAGCTCAGATGCCCCAACCTTCTATGCCATAGCCATTTTTCTAATGATTTACTCAAGTAACATTATTCTTTGCAGTTTTTTAATACATACAGGTTGCTTGGAGTTCTTTTTCCTTTTATAATTGTTTTACCTATATCAAGATCACATACCACACATTATTTTGAACTAAAGACAAATTCAGTTCCTTGATCACACATTTGACTTACACTTAAAAAGTTATGATTTAATACATCCACATACATGACTTCATTAGCTTTCACCTTTTCTTTTAGAATAACAGACCCTTTTCCCTTAATGACCGGAGGAGTATCATTTCCAAATGTAACATTCTTTTCCTTTTCTAGAGCACTATATGTAAGAATTTTGTTTTTATCACCTGTAATGTGTCTTGAGCATCCACTATCAATGCACCATTGGTTTTCTTCATCTTCTGCAAATAATGCTATGCCACAATTTTCAACCTATAATTCCTTATTTTTCCATAGTTTGGAGCTTGAAGGAACATGTTCTTCTGGATGAATTTTTCTCCTGCATTCAGATTATTCATGGCAAAATTTATTGCAATAGGCACATTCAACTTCATTTTGAAGAGGAGAAAATTTGTTATAGGTATTATTCTTAGTTTCAATATCAATCCTTTTCTTTCTTGCTTCTCTTGTCATGATGGTTCTATATGCTACACATTGAACAACTTTATGACCAAAATTGTGACATGAGAAACATTGTCCATTGAAGAAGAAATTTCTACGATCATAAAATATCCTTCTTGAATTTACCTTTTGATTGGTGTTTCTTTGAAAGAGATTCCTATTAGTGTTCTTTGAATTGAGATGATCATGCTTTACCTGCAAAGATTCTTTATTCCCTTGCTGAGTGGCAGCATGTTGTATATCAGCAGTAGCTGCTTTTAGATAATTTGGTGCTGAAGCTTGAGAAGATTCTCCGATATATCCAAGACCTGTATTTATAAGGGGAGAACGTTGTACCTTGATAATCTCATCTAAGGTTTCAGATCCTTTAGCAAATCTAAGATTTAGAGTCTTTACTTTCTCAAGTTCTTTTCTTAGACTTACTATTTCACATTATAATTTCTCATTGTGTTTCTCTTTTTCTTCAACCTACTTTTTCAGAGTTTCTATGATTATTTTAGTCTCTTCTAAGAAAATTTTGAGTTGATTGTTTTCATCAAGAAAATCATTGTCTTCTAGAGCATCCACAAAAGTATCCTTTTCTTCTCTAGATTATTTTTCAAATGCCATGAGAAGTCTAAGATATTGTTCGCATTCTTCCTCACTATCAGATAACCCGTCACTGTCTTCATGAGTATAGTAACCTTTTCTAGTGCTATAATGATTCTTATTCCTTCTTACTACTTCCTTCCCCTCTTTATGTGTTTCTTTATGAGGAAACTTAGCAGCATAATGACCAACTCTTCCACAATCAAAACATTTGAAAGGAAGCTTACCTCTGAACCGTCCTGTGCCAAGTTGAAGTTTCTTTACAAAGTTTATCTCATCTTCTTCTCAGATATATCCTGATCCTTTTGTTTTTTGTACTTCCTTCCCTTTTGTAGAAGTTCTAAAGACTACTTCTTTGACTTCAGATGGTCCTCCTCTTCTCATTTCATATGCAGTTAGTATGCCATGAAGTTGTACCACAGTAAGATTTTGAAGATCCTGCTTTTATTCAAGAGCAGAAACTTTTGACTCAAATTTTGCCGTTAGTGATCTTAAAATTTTCTCAACCAGAGTATATTCGGTTATTGTTTCTCCCAGATTTCTCATACGATTTACAATATCATCAAGAAGTAAAAATAATTTTTCAATGCTTTCCTCATTATCCATTTTTAGATTCTCATATTGAATTCTGAGAGTTTGGACTTTAGCACTTTTTACCTTTGCATCACCTTCATAACTTAGAATTATTTTGTCCCATATTGCTTTTGTTGTATTCAGCTACATGACTTTGACAAATTTTGATTCATTTAGACTTCCCAATAGAGCATTGACCGCCTTTACATTGGTTTCATAATTCTTTCTTTCCGTCGAATCTGTTGGTACTGCGGCTGGATATTGATATCCTCCTTCAACAATTTCCCATACATCTGCTCCCAGAGACTCAAGATAGGATCTCATCCTTGTTTTCCAGAAGATTAAATTGTTTCCGTTAAAGAGCGGAGGCCTAATAGATGCTATCCCATCTTGATTACTCATCTTGCTTGATCTTCCTTCTAGCGGCTAAGCTTTTTCAAAAGGACCTGGTCTGATACCAATTGTTGGGAAAAATACTGAGAGGGGGGGGGTGAATCAGTATTTAGGGCAGACCATTTTTCCTTTTTCTTTCTCTTAAAACCATATTCTACTTTACAAAATCCAATGTGTATGTCCAGAGATCTTGTTATGTCTTTACTTAGATCATTGCATCATTCATTCATCAGATGTTATGAACAGAAATAACAGAGCAAACCATCAAACATAAGCCACACATATGAACACCAACATTTAAGGTGGAAACCCAATTTGGGAGAAAACCACTGCTATTGTTATCTCAGTCTTCAATATTTATTATAAAGAAAACTTCTTACAATTTATGCTGGCGTAGACTTATACCAGCATGCAGGCACCCACCTGCGGAAGGCTACAACCTTCTCTTATTTACCAGCCTATCCTGGAAGGGAGATACTACCCCCTGCTCTCGTTTACCAGCTACCACTGGAAGGGAGCTATAACCACCTTACTAAAGGCTTCAACCCTCAGATCTACTGTGGACCACGTTTCATCAACTTCCACACAACATACATTGCAGGCTGCCAGAATTATTTATTTTCTTTAGAGGTGCATCATTAATTCAGATCTCTCAGCAATCTGTTACCGATTCCATATAGATATACTTCAAAGTGAAGTATTCATTTACAACCCTTACTCATACATACGTTCTTCATGATTTCGTCGGTCGATTAAACCAGGAATTAATCATCATCTGATCTAATGATCTTGATCAATCATCATATTCATAGGTGCACCATAGATTTAGATATATCAGAGTTTATTCATACAGATATCTCTAAAAGAGATTTGTTTGTTATCAACCCTTTCGCATGCACACGTTCTTCATGATTCTCATCACCTTATATAGTTTTCATCTTTATTAAAACCTTGGGTCAAAACCATTCACTTGCTAATGGTATTCCTGGATGGGGTTTCCATAACTCACACTGTTCTATTGATCTTGATAATTAATTTAATACTTTTGAACTTAACTTTAGGATTAAGTTTAACCCTTCACATTTTAACGCTTTCAAAAAATATGGTAAACCTTTGACCCCGGGCCCACAAATATAGTCAATAGCCAATCAAATACACGCATGGTACCATAGGTAAACTTCGCACAAGTCCAGCGTCCAACCACCGTTCGATAGCAAGCTTCCAGATCAACGACATATATGCATATCGGTCGACCTCCGATGCCGAACGTTAATGTGCGATGGCTTGTCGTACTTTGGTTATTCTTCGTGCACCTTCCTCATATGACCACTGTCTGATGGCTTCCCTCCAGATCAATGGCTCACAACAATATCACTGGGCGTCGTGGGTCGAACTATAACACGCCATGGTGCACAGTGATAAGCGGTTTGCTGTGGGTCCTTCTTGCCACATGTCGAGTGATTTATGGAATTTCTTTCAACTCCTCAAATACCGCTCACTCCGCATAGGTGGTGCGATGAAAACTGTAAACCGCCTTTATTGGTCACTCGGTCATGGTTCCGCTTTTCCATGCAGGGTTCCGTCGCCTTTTCAATATATTATTATAATTAATTTGCGCTTTAAGGTTTTGCCTTTTATTATAGTTACATTGCTAAGTTTAACGCTTTGTTCACAATTTTGTTTGAGTCTTTTTAACATACATTCTTTATACCGGTTGCTGCCTTTCGATCTCAACACACCACAATGTCACTCTGTCTTCAATTCTGCTATGATATATATAATATATCAACCTTCCATTCCATGTTCAGAGTTTTATCCTGTCACAGTTCTGCTTCTAACTGCACATTGAAGTTCTTGATTCCACAAGCTGATCACTGTACTATGGTCCATCGCAATTATAAGCTTCGCTACATTCATCATATCTCTGCAACCATTAATTCCTTCAATGGATTTATTACTTATCACAGATTACCATTCACTTATTCTTTTCTATTCGATGGCCTTTTTGTCCTACTCTGTCTCTGGAAAATTCTGCTTCAATTATGCATTCTACTTCTATTCACTGTCTCTGCGTTGTCTGCTGCCTTAGTTCCTTAACTGCCTTGATTCCTCTCTGCTTCTTATTTAATGCTGCTCGTTGCTTCTCTGTTTGCCTTATTGCTGTTTATATGCTCCTTCTGTGCTACTTCCTTTGCCATTAATGAAAACATTTCCAACATGGATGGCTCATATGTCGTAATCCCTGTCTTTATCTGGCTTAGGAGACTGTATAGAGAGGCACAAATGAAGTTCATGATTAGCAGCCCTGAAAAGCCTGAAAATTCACCTCTATACTTTTTACACGCAGATATGGACTCCTTCATCCTTTTCAATGATGAGACATTAGAAGAGCCAGAGCGAGAAAACAGAGATGCAAACAATAGGGTAGAGCTCATATATTTTAACATAATGGCCACTCTGGACTTAGAAGAAAATGAAGAAGAAACCTTTGGACAGTGCAGTAAATCTGAAACTCAGACTAAACAAGAAACATAATGCAAACATTTGACCGGACATCTCTCTGAACCACATACTCATCATGAAGAAAAAAACCCTATACACCACAATGAAGACCCTATATTACAACATAACAGTGAAACCAACATTAGGGAGAAAAATGATGATAAACCTGAAAATGATCCCTTATGGAGAATGAATTTCGATGGGTCTTGCACTAGAAAGACTGCAGGGGCAGGAGTGTGGTTACATAACATAGAGAGTGACTATGTAGAGATTCATGCCTTAAATCTAAACTTCAAATGTACAAAAAATATCACAGAGTATGAGGCTCTCATCCTGGCCCTGAATCTATTGAAAAAAATAGGAGCCTGTAGGATAGCTATGCACGGAGACTCTAAGTTAATCATAAAACAAGTGAACGAAGTGTATACAACGAAGAACCCTAGATTGAGAGCATACAAGAATGATGCTATGGATTTACTAAAAACCTTTTTAGAGTATGAACTCGTGTTTTTTCCTAGGAGTCAGAACATTATTGCAAATGGATTAGCCTGTATAGCTAGTTCATACCATAAAATGCCTAGTGACAAACAAATCATCATTCAGACAAAATACAGACTTGCAGTTCCTGATAATGAGAAATATTGGCAGGTTTTTGAGGGCGACAAGCAGATTGAGGATTTCCTAATGGGTAGGAATGAGTTTGAATTCTCCGATTCAAACTCTAAATCCGATGAAAGCTGCTTCAGTGAAGAGCCCTCGGATGAAGAAAAATCACCCCATAGCGTAGAAATAAAGACTTTAACTGAACAAATCAGAAACCAAACCGAATATTATAAGAATGCAGATAAAGAGGAAATAGAGGTGTTGCAGTCAAAAGATAAGAGTATACCCCGAGGTCTAGCACCTTTAGAGGACCTTTTTGATTTTGACGATGTAGAGAAAAAACCCACTATAGAACACTCAAACTCTGATGTTGAGGAATACAACATAGGCACTGAAGATAAGCCTAAGATGATTAAGTTGGCTAAGTCCTTGCCCACAGACATGAAAAAGACATATATCGATCTATTCAAAGAATTCATTGATGTGTTTTCCTGGAGCTACAAGGACCTAACAGCCTACGATACAAACATTATACAGCACAAAATACCTTTGAAAGAGAACCAAAAACCATTCAGATAGAAACTTCGCAGAATTAACTTGAAATAACTGCCTCTAGTGGAAAAAGAAATCAAAAAAATGTACGAGGCAAGAATAATAGTCCATGTGAGGTTTTCCGATTGGGTTTCCAACCTTGTAGCTATGAGGAAGAAAACAAGTGAGATCAAACTATGCATCAATTTCAGGAATCTTAACAGAGCCTCACTTAAAGACAATTACCCCTTGCCAAAGATGGAACACATCGTACAACGGGTAGTTGGCTAAAAAAGGATCTCCCTGTTAGATGGTTTTTTAGGCTATAACCAAGTTTTAGTACTCCCAGAATACCAAATAAAGACAACCTTCACCACTCCATGGGGCAC
Source organism: Pinus albicaulis (assembly GCA_034641835.2). Lineage (NCBI taxonomy): Eukaryota > Viridiplantae > Streptophyta > Pinopsida > Pinales > Pinaceae > Pinus > Pinus albicaulis. The sequence continues at coordinate 178,577,885 of CM076575.1, read as the reverse complement.
GTCTATGTACGTAAAAATTCCTTTTGGACTGATGAATGCTGGTGCGACCTTCCAACGAGAAATGGACATAGCCTTTTCAGAGGAAATAGAGCACTTCATTGTCATCTATCTGGATGACATAACAGTCTATTGCAAGATTGATGAGGAGCACCTAAAACATCTGAGAATGTTTGAGAAATGTAGAAGGTTCGATCTGTCATTAAATCCCAAGAATACCATATTCAGGCTTCAAGAAGGTAACCTTCTTGGCCATATTATATCAGAGAAGGGAATTAAAATAGACCCGCAAAGACTTGAGGGAATACTTCAGATTACACACCCGAGAAACATAAAGGAGTTGCAGTCCTTTATTGGGAAAATTAACTTCTTAAGGAGGTTTATTCCCAACTTAGCTGAACACCTCAGAAATATGACAAACATGCTGAAAAAAGGTGTGGGAGTTAAGTGTACTGTAGAAGCTAAAATATCTTTTGAATCAGTTAAACTTGCACTCACCCGGGCTCTTGTCCTAATTAGCCCAGATTTCTCAAAATATTTCCTGATATTTTCCTTTGCCTCCGAGCATACAGTGCCTATAGTTTTGCTACAGAAAAATCCAGAGGGAATGGAACAACCCATTTCTTTCTTCAGCAAGGCTCTAAGGGATGCACCCTTAAAATATAACATAATGGAAAAACAGGCCTACGCCTTGGTAAGGGCTTTGAAAGACTTTAGGATGTATATACTGCATTATCACATCATTGCTTATGTGCCAAACATAGTGGTTAAAGACATTTTGTCCCAAGATCCAAATGGAAAGAGGGGCAAATGGATTGCTATAATATTAGAGTATGACCTGGAAATAAAACCCATAAAACTGATCAAAGGTTAGGGCATAGCTCAACTAATGGTTGAATCAAACTTGCAGGCCCTTGACATAAACATGGTAGATGCCTTGGATGAACAAGAAGGATTGCCTGATCCTACAGTTGAAGAATAATTTAAAAACTATCCTTGGTATTCTGATATCTTGTATGTGCTCACAAACCTCAATGCCCCTCCTGAACTATCAAAAACTAAGGCAAGATTCCTAAAGTTAAAATAAAGAAAATATTGCATACTGAATGAATGTTTATACTGGAAAAATGCAAATGGTCTATTGCTTAAATGTTTTCCTGAAACTATCATTTCAGGAAAGCAAGTATAAACAGGATTAAAGAGTTTGAATGCCCAGTATTAGTACAGGATTAAGAAAGTACAGTTGCCTTTCAATATAGTATAGTTCCCTTTCAAACACTAGATTAAGGCTTAAAATCTTCAATACTGGGCATTCAAACTCTTTAATCCTGTACTAATACTTTTTCCAGTATAAACAGTCATGAAGCGGCAAAAAGTATTAGTACATGATTAAAGAGTTTGAATGCCCAGTATTGAATATTTTAAGCCTTAATCTAGTGTTTGAAAGGAAACTGTACTATATTGAAGACCCCATGATCAATACATAAGCCCTAATGAGGCCTAACACACAGAAAGAAATATTGTCAGTGTTTCACATTAGCAAAAGTTTCCCTCCTGAGAAAGGACATAGTACCCATACTGTCTTTATTCTACATCATGTCCCTGAGAATATTTCCACCCTGAAAAAAGTCCTAATGATACCAGAGCATTTGTTATGTAGTATGGCAGACCTAAAGTCATTTTTCTGCCTTTTTGTCTATTCACCAGAGTACTGCAGAGTACTACAGCCAAAGTACATCAAAGAACATACCTGAGTAAATTTCAGCTTGTCGAAGACTAATCTTTCATCTAAAGAGTACCGAAGATTAATGCATTGATACTAAGAGAGAATGGGCCTCGAGCCCTCTTCTTCTACTCTATTTTAATGATGCAGTTAATGTTTCATCTACCTCCTCTGCCACTCTTTCAGCTATAAAACTCATGAAGAAACTCATTGTAAAGGTTGTTGATCGGATATCTGTGAACTGTAAGCTATTTCTCTTGAGATATAGTTCTCTGTGTAAAGTTGTGAGATAGGCTGAGGAGATGTTTTCAGATGGAATATCATGTTGTTGGACAATGTTGTACATGACTGGTGTTGCTCTTTTATATGACAAGCACATTTCTTTGGATCCTGATTTAAAGCAGTGGCGATGTTTTCTTACTTTGTCTCTGTTTTCCTTTGTAATTCATCACATTTCATTTCTCTGTTACGCATCAGAAATCTGGCTTAGGATTTACCCTCGCATGGTACCTTATGCTTCTGCTCTCCCTACTTTTGATTTTTTCTACTGATTGTGTTATCTAAGAACTAATTCAGGGTAATTTAGCCAGTGTAGTAGCTAATATTTACTGCTAGCTGATGTATGAATTAATGAACCTGTTCTTAGATTTTCTTGTTGGGTTTTAATTGAAAGAATTGGGATATTAGGAGTTTAGAACATTGATTCTGTCTCACTAGGATCTTCTTCAATCAATTGAAAATTTCTAAGTTCCCTTAAGTTGGATGTCGAAGCATTGAGAGTTCAAAGCCTCTCTCTGATCTTAGGCCTTCACCTTTGTGTTTAAATCTTTAATGTTTCCTTTGTATGAAGAGTTAACATTTTATGAGGTGGATTGCAGGTGTCTAATGGCATGCCCTATCCCTGGATCTTCTTTCTAAGCGGTCACCTTGGAGATTTCCTTGTCGTTCACCTTCTTTCCTTAACCATTTCATACCACACTATCATCTTTAAGATCCTATGCTTTAGATGACTAGCCCAATTCAAAGCCTTGAATATTGAATAGCAAGTAAAGCCTTTACTGACTCCATTTCCCAATGGTCTCGAATGTTCTCTGAAATATCTCTCCTTTGCCTAGAATCCTCTTTTCCCATCCTTGTCTTATATTGAACCCTTCCTTCCTAATTCCCAACAACCAAACAAACAAACAAAACAAACCAACCATCGTGCCTTATAAGTAGCATAAAACCTTAAAACTAAACTTCAAAGATACATATACCTTTGCCTTTATTGAGAGATCCCTCTCTGGACCCAAGAGGGCTAGATCCTTAGGTATAAAAGTGGTTTTGATGTTGTCTCATCTTTTGGTATTGCAAAACTTGCCAAAACATGGGAACCCAACATATATGTTTATACTTTTCCCTGATATCAAGGTCATTTTCCTTTGCTGTCTGTGAAGATGATGCTTTCATGTTCTATTGTTTCTCTATCAACTGCGCATTTGAATTATCTATCTGTTCTCCATTCAAATTCTCTGTAACTTTCCCATTTCTAATAACTGTAACAACATCTTTATTAGTTATCAGGACATCTGTGTCTTCAACCTCAATATTAAGTTTCTCTTTGTCAACTGACTCTATCTTAGGCTTTTTATTATATCTTAATTTGAACCTAGTCTCATTCGTAGTTTCTGCAACATAAGAACCTTCTTCTCTGACTCTCTTGGTGGCTTTCTCTGTTTGATTTGCAGTTTGTAGAGTGTGACTAGTATCACCTTGCTTTATTCCATCTATTAAAGTGTTTTTTGTCCACTCAATCTGATTGACATACTTCTCAATATCCAGTTTTTTCTCATGAATGTAGTGTTTCAGTTTACACTTAACCCTCATTTTACTCAGCATTCCTTGTGGATCATAGTTCCAGGAGAAACTCTCTTCAAATCTATACTCTAGTAATTGTTTAGCTGCTTCTATCTCTGCATCTCTATGATTACAAATGAAGGGTCCCACTTTATTCTTTAGCTTGAATTGTGTTTTCTTCTTTGCTGCTAGAAAGTTAATAGAATCAGAATTTAATATTTGCTTGATATATTCCAGGGAAAAAACCCTCATTGGTACATATTTCAGTAATTTGTATGACAACAAGTTAGAGCCAAAAACTCTGATCTCTGTGTGTTTTTCATACAATACAAATCTCCAGTCTTGGTCTACTTTGATAGCTGTAAAACCTTATTCATTTCATAATTTATCCTTGGCTGTTTAGTATTTGTTAACATATTTATCAATGGATGAACAAAGAAGTCTGAAAATTATGAATAAGTCAAGTCTGTGGACTATTTCTTGATTAAGGATGTCCGAAAAATAACTAAAAGTGGGTTTCCTTCAATGTCAAGATTTTGGAGGGTTACTGGAAACTTATCTGCTTGAAAATACAAGAACATATGGAATATAAAATATGTGTATCTAAACACTCCTTCAGTTGGAATTTTAACCATTTTTTCATGGATATTGCAGCAATGTACCCAACATAATTGAAGATAATAGATGGAGGTTGTCCTGGTGTGAAAGTAGATAAGAAACCTAGGATGGATTCATCGGTATGCTCATCTGTGAAGTATCCTAGGATGAATGATAACATGGAAATTACATGCCTTGAACATTCTGGAAAATTTGAAGTGGAATATGGAGGATTGATTTGAGGAATTTCTACATGTAAGGGCATGAATGTTTGGAAGATCTAGAATCTTTTGGGAAAATCAAGGCCAATATACAACTTGGTAAGAGCTTGTATGGAAAAAGGAACTCCTTGAGGATCAAGTTTGAGCTGTAACATTTGATTTATGGACTCAACAATAATTGTAAAAAGTACTTCTTTGTTTGCATTCACTATGGCTCTTTTTTCAGGCACATAATAATTCTGACACAATCTAATAATCTATGGGCATGAATGAGAAACAGGAACAACAAATTTGGGCAATTTTGGTTCCCAAATTTGAACTTCTTTCACCTGATCTAAAGACTTTTCAAAGCTCCAGTTATGAAGTTCTAACAGATTAAATTCTACAATGGGGTATGTTATCTTGTAGTCAACATCTATTAATGGGGTGTGCTCAATGTGTACAATAGGAGGTTGTAAAGGGTTCACAATGATGGGAGTCTTGGAAGATGCAACTAGAGTATATTTAGGCATTTTTTAGGCTTTTAGGACTATAAAAACTCCGTTTTTAAGCTTTCTAGTTACTTCTGTAAGATTAAATAATTTACAGAAGTATTTTTTGACTTTGGCAGGGGTTCTTGGATTAAAGCAAGGAGAATATGGTTCTTTTCTTGGATTTTTCCTTCAATTTTTTGACCTTCAACTATGTTACAGATTCTCACTGGTTTATGAATTTGAAATAAGGGTTTCTTGGGCATGCGAAATCAAGCACAGAGGTTAGGTTACCTTCAGAGGATTTCTGGGCTTTAATTTGGAGTTTTAAAGAGTCTGTAAAAATTATATAAACTCAATATTTTCCATTTAAAACTATGCATAGTCTAAAACAGGGTTTTGTAAAAACGTTGACAGGCTTTAGCTTGTTTTTTGGACCTTTTTTGATAAGCTTTCTTGGAACAATTTTAGTTCTGATTGAATTTGTTTCTCTATCAAGGTTTTCTCAAATTGATGAGAGGCTTGATTTCTAAAAAAATGCCTATTTTATGTAGGTATGGGTACTTGAAAATGTCTATGAGGCGTTTGATAGTTTCCTGGTATCTTTTCTGTTTTCTGGAGCAATTTGGGACTTCTTGGCAATCTTGAACAACTATAAGCGGGATTTTTACTGATTCTAGGAAAACAAATCATCCAATGGCTTCGTTCTTTGAGTCAGAATGGTGAATACAATTGATGAGTGTAGAAAAGGGATAACAAGGTGTGATTTCATGGTTTATTAGGAAAATTAGGGTTTAATTGGGCATGTAATAAATGGTTGTCATATCAAACCTGGGTGGTTTTCGAGTTTCATAGAATATAAACCACGAGTGGTTATCGTGCTCGCCTAAGGTGGTAAGTGGTTTCAAATGAATCGAATGTGATACAATAAAAATAAGCCACGTAAATGAGGGCGGAGAGGCAAAAACAACCTATTTCTCAAAGAAATGAAATAGTTAACGTCAGGCTACTTTATTTGCAATATTGGATTTTGATCGTTGGATCGAGAAGGACTCATGCGAACGGTGGAGATTTGATTTGGAAGTTGCTCAGGATTTGGAGTGGGTTTGAGCTTTATCAATGCGACGGGATGGGATTTTTTTTAAACCTTATAAATATAAATTTATAATTTTTAAAACTTTGTATTATATGGTTGGAAAACGAGTAAGTAATATGTGTTTTAATTTAAAGAAATAACCGAATATTTCGATGATAGTACTGGCATGGGTATGTTTATTATATGATATTTAAACCTTTTAACAAATGTTTAAAGACCATAGGGGGCGGAAAATTAATATACTAATATTTTTAAACCATATGGGAAAGGGCGGGTTTTATTTCACCATGTGGGATATTTCAACATAGGTTTAAAACTTTAAATGAAACGTTTCGGGATTATTTATTTATAAAGGATTTAATAATATACGGGAAGGGTATAAAATAGGGAGTTAAATAATATAAGTTATAAATTAATATGAAAGTAAAGTTTTAATGTAGGAAATGAATTTAAAATACAAAATTTAAAACTAAGTGTAAAGATAGACAAATAAGCATAGTTTGTCCCATTATTTTTTTTCACACTAAAACTTAGGATAAATGTATTTTGTGGGTTTTTGAGTGTTTTTGAATGGAGATGAAATGAATTAAGTAGGGTTTTTACTTTCACTAAGAAAACGGGTATTTTACTTAGCAAAAGGGATCATAATCTTGAAAAAGGGTGAATATGCTGATGAAATGGGTTTTATGTAGGAAATTCAATATTTTAACCAATCAGTTATTAAGCCTTGGGTCCAGTCCCAACAGAAGTCAGAGAAATTATTTGAGCCTATTTAAATGAAGGTTTAGAATACTGAATTATTGTGGGGAAGGGGAAATTAGTAATTTTTACCCGATGATTCTTTATTACATGTATTTGCACAACTGCTTTCTACCTACCCACCATTATTTCTAAAATTTTTACTTCATTTTCATGGCTGCATTTAAGCTTGCAACCTTAAATCCATTTTTCTTTCAAAGAATAAATCTATCTAGATCTAACCTTATTTCATCTGAGGGCTCAGATTAAAATGTTGAGCTCCTCATTTATTCTCTAACTATCTCTTGATTTGTCAAGTTTAAACTGTTTGACATATCTTTATTCTCTATCTAAAACATGAAATTCAAAGCATGAAAAGTTAATATTAAACTGTTTAACTAATCATGGATTATGGAATTTATTGACAATATGCACATAATCATTATTCTTTTAATTAAAGTAAATGGTAGTGGCATTTTGACTTGCTCACTTTCATGTCTTATTTTTCTCTTTTTTCTTTTGGGGTCTATCTTTTTCTAAGTCCTTTGATATTTATTTTAGGAATTTTACCCTCTTTTCATTTTTTATTATTTTTCTTTTCAAAATATGGGAAAAAAACTTGTAGAAATCAAGGTATTTACATATTTACAAGACTATCAAATTCAATTCAAAAATTATGAACCCTATTATTATAGGACCCTAACAGGAGGATCACTTGCATCTTTGCAAGATGGTCCTCAACATTTGACATTGAGAGTACCAGTCATGATTCAGGAGGTACATGAGGAAGAGGAATAAAATACTAGCATTGGTACAACAGTAGAGGAGCAACCATCACCATCAACAGCAGTTGGAGAAGAAATTGAAACGGTTGGAGGAACTCTTATAGCTTTGCAACATGTTCCCAAGAATCAACTGATCCAAGTTATACAAAAATTTTCCACCCCATGTTATTTCATCACATTAGATGGATATTTTTGGGGTCATGCCATCAGGGAAATTGCACGACCAAGGGTTACATCACATTGCTGATTTGGAGCAGCCGACTATCACTGTGTAGAGGACCCTTGACTGGTTCAAGGAGAAGATGTATAACTATCCCAGTTTTACATTGTTGAGGTACACAACACTTTTTTGTTGGAATGTGGAGATTCTAAGGATCAGATTAGCATAGTCATAATGCAGGGAAGTTATACAATATCTTTCGAGAACTAGAAGTTACTGTCACATGAGCTGTCTTATTCTATTTACAACAAAGAGGTATAGGCCATTATGCACGCATTGGTCAAATTCTGACAGTTTTTATTCGCAGTAGATTTCGGGTGAAGACAAACCACCATAGTCTTCGACATCTTTTTGAGGAGGATCAGTAGCTATAGAAGAGGCAACAACGGTTGATCAGTACAATGCAAGACTATGATTTAAGCATTGTGTATCGAGAGGGCCTGAGACAACAAATGCACTATCATGGAAATCAATAGCACTGCCACTAAGGAGCAGTGATGATTTGAAAGCCTAGTTATCATTTTATCATTTCCATGACTGCTTCAATTATGAAGCATTGGATGGGCACATGGTAGATGGTATACATCATGTAATGGATAACATCTTCCATTATTAGGACATAGCATTGTTGATGAGCACCTCACATCTCGGAGAGAAGTTTCTACATGCAACTTATTTAGAACCACATAGGTTCTACCAGGCCATCAGAGAGAGGTTATCATAAAGAGAAATCAAGGAGGACACACTTCCAAATATCATGGAGTGAAAATATTGTCATCAGATTCTAGAGGATGGTATTGTCAACATTGATCCGCTAACAATTTTTTGGTTGGAGCTTCTACATTGGGTGGATACTGAGCTGGTGCATGATATGAGTCATCACCCACAATTGGATGGATGGATGGAGATGATGAGCATGTGACTAGAAAGCTACTTGCAAATCTATGACACAGGGAAAAAAGAAGCATGGGTATGTTGTCTGCTCTTGGGTGAGTATGGTTACCACCCAACATTTTAGATTGGTATGTTCCATACCTTGCACAATACTGAGGTGATGCAGCAACAGGAGGCATGGATGCCCTGGCTACTCTTGGTAGAGTATGGCCAATACATTGCATTTTATATGTCCATTGGTATATCATTGTTTCCTACCTTGAATATTATTGATGAGATGCAACAGCTGGAGGCATGGTTGCGCTAGTTTCTCTTGGGAGAGTATGACCACCATATGAAATTCGACATGTCAATTGGGATGTCATTGTTTTAGACTTGGAATCATGATGTATTGTGGCAGAAGAAGGCCTTGCTGTGTTGGATTCTCTTGAGGGAGTATGGCTACCATACTTGGTATTATGATGATGTGATGTGGTAGCAAGAGGAATTGCTGCAGTTGCTTCTCTTGAGAGAGTATGGCTACCGTACTTAGTATGATGATGGTGTGGTATGGTAGCAAGAGGAATTTCTACGGTGTCTACTATTGGGAGAGTATGGTTCTACCTTTCACATGTCAATCCATATGTCTATTTCCTACTTTTCATAGTGTTGAGATGATGCTTAGAGCAGGCAAGGCCACCAGGGCCAAGGATTGGAGCATCGAAAGACACAACCTACTCCATGTAGCATGGGTTGGGGAGATAGTTTATGAGTTAGGAATCTCCACTTGGGTAAGGAATAACTACACTTCACATATCTCATGTAGAGAAGAGGCTCTTGGACAGCAGAAGGTTGCTACTCAGGCACTCATTGATGAGGAGAGGCATCTAGTTACTATTGGAAATATTGTCATTGATGGAACAGGAAGTGGTAAAGAAGGAGCATCTGAAACAGTAACTAGGAAAAGAGAAAAGCAGAGTAGTAGAGAAGAACAGAGGAAGAGTGCATTTACAGAGAGTAGTATCAGTCAAGGAGCAGAGACAAGCAGTGAATTGAAGTAGAGTTGTCCAAAGATAGAGGAATAGAAAATCTGGAAATTTGAGAAGAATAAATGAGATTATGCACGTGTAGACTGCTTGAATTGTGAAAGCGTGAATTTGTTACTCATGGTCTGAAGATATCATAAGCTCTGTGGAAGGAGTAGATTCGTGAATCTGTATAAGATATCGGGTTGCTAAGGCCACGATACAATGAAAAATGGGGAATGTATAACCTGATGAAGCAGTGCGTTGTAGTATGCGGAGGAGTCATATTGAAACATTGATGAACCAAAGCATTGACGGAACCTTGAGCAAAGGGGTAGAACCACGAAGGATGAATAGTAAACACGATTTCTAGTTTTTATTGCACCACATTTGCACAGTGAGCAGTATTTGAGGAGGGGGGAGCGATTCCATAGAACAAGCGACATGTGTCCTTGAACGATTCTGCAAAACCACCATCACTGTGCACCATCGCATGTTAATGTCCGACCAAGGAAGCCATGCGATATTGTTATGCACCGTTGATCTGGAGGGGAGCCATCGGACGGTGGCCGTATGAGGAAGGTGCACGATGGTTAACCACGGTACGATGTGAGTATGTGATTGGGTCGTTAATTATACAAGTGGGCCCAGATTAAATTATATTGATTAGGATTGTTCAAATTAATGTTTGCGGGTTTAACCAAGGTTTGTTTAAAAATTAAATATAATTTATGACGAAAAGCGATTGGGCCATCACTTTGAATGTTATTCCAAAATTTGATGAAACGAATAAACCTGGGGTCGACACATGGAGGAATATGAAGTGTTCTATGAGACTGGTTCTTTGTGGGGTTTTTAATAAGAGATCATCTTTGTATGCCTTAGGGAGGTCATCTGTAAAGGAGAAATTTGGATTAATATCTCAATCTCAGATTGAGATATTAAAAATTCGTAGATTAATTATCTAATTGTCAAACCAAGGAAATAGAACAATGAGAAGTTGTTTGGGGCTCGGGTAGACCCCAATGGATTATCTATTTGACCCTGTCCAGAAATACCATCAGCGGTTGAATCGTTTCGACTCATGGTATTAATAAAGCTCATGGTATTAATAGACTCATGGTATTAATAAAGGCAAAAAATATATAAGGAGTAGAAGAACATAGTACGACGTGTGCATGTAGAGGGATTGTCAATGAATAAATCTCTTTAAGAGTTGTCTGCATGATTGAACTCTGTTGTCTGATAAAGCTCAATATATGATGCGCCTATGGATTTGATGAAAGTTCAAGACCTCTAGATAGAGAAAATGATGAATCTCTAGGGAAATCTACAAACAAATAATGAAGACCTGATGCAAGTCTGATGAAGAAATTGAATAAATTTGGTGGATCTAAGGGTTGAAGTCTTCGACATGAAAGCGGAAGATTTCTGCCAATACAAGCCGGTGTTAAAATCAGGGGGTTGGAGCTCCCTTCCAATAGTGACAGGAGAACGAGAGAAGGTTGTAGCCTTCTGCAGGTGGGTGCCTGCATGCTGGTATAAGTGTGTGCCAGCACAAAAAAAAAAAAAATATTGTAAGAATTTTTCTTTATAATAAATATTGAAGAAAGAAACGACAGTAGCAGTGGTTTTCTCCCAAATTGGGTTTCCACCTTAAATACTGGTGTTCATGTGTGTTGCTTATGTGTGATGGTTTATTCTATTATTACTGCACATGCTTACTGCTTACTGTTGGTCGCTTTAATTGTTTTCACAATTCAAGCTCCACATAAATTGTCAACCCGAGGAAGTCTTTTTATTCCAAAGACAATCACGCACTGGATATGCTCAATTTCAAAAGCAAGAACAATGTTGTAGTAAAAAGCCACACAATTATCAATCATACAAATATAATCATTCACACTCTGTTTAATCAAAGCTGAAGTCATTTATGCTATAGCAGAAGTAATTCCTATGTTGCAGTTTAGAATCCAATAAAGGGAAATCAATCTGTAGGAAAGGAAACCAATCAACCATAACAGGAACAGGACCCTATTCCTTAATTAGGAACTTCAGCACCTGTTGCCTGACACTAATCACTCTGTAGAAAAGATAACTCAAGAGACCAAGACCCTATTCCCATGAACAGGAACCTTCAGCACTTGTCTCCTGTTTCTAATCACACTGCAGGAAAAGAAAGGCTATTAGTGGCAGCAAGACCCTATTCCTTTGTACAGGAACCTTCAGCACCTGCTTCCCAGAATTATACATTCAAACATATAATAGAAATAGATTTCTCAACTTCTTAAGAATGAATGTACTGAACACATGCAGGCGTTAAGGAAACAAAATATTCAATAAACTACAGAACTATGTACTGGTGTGTCAGCAACAGAATTAAAGTAAAGTGAAAATAGCATAAAGAAATTAAAAAACTACAGGTACAGAAGGGTGAATCTTGTGAGGAAGGCGGGCCCTTTCCCTCTCACAAGATTCCCCAGGGAAAGAATTAAATTGGAGCGCTCAAAAAAGATTTTATTCATCTGTCAAAAGAAATGATACATTACAAATGGAGTCTAGCTCCAGTCTCTCGAATACAATGTTCTCCTATAGCTTTCAAACTCCCCCCCCCCCTTATAATGATGATGTCTCCTCTTTTTAAAGAGGAGACATCTCTTACAATTACGTGAGAGCGAATCTGTGTTTATCCCAATTCTGTTCTTCTTTCTTAAAACAAGACTATTCTATTCTTCCATAAAAAGATATTGTTACAATAGATACAACAAGAATGCTATCTTCAGAATAATCCGTGTAACCACGTCTTCATGCTGTTGCTATTTTTCCACGAAATACTCTTCCAGAATCGCAAATTACGAGTGACGGAATTTGCGTGCTTGCTGGCTGTTTCAGCAATGAAGTCAACTATTTCAGCAACGGAGTCGGCTGTTTCAGCAATGAAGTTTGACTGTTTCAGCCACGGCCGATTGCTCCAGCACAGCACATAGATTATCTGCGATCTTTTAGACTTATGTTAGCAACAATCCACTTCGATTAATGATAAAATATAAGAGTATTATGGAATTATATGTAAACATATTAAACATATAATAAAGAAGAGGATTTTATATACCTTGGGATAAAGTAAATGAAAATGATAATGGAATCCTTTTTAAACATGGTTATAAAGGTAAGATGGTGTCAAAGTATATAGTAAAAATGATACATAGTGGAGTCCTAACATCCCCCCCAGCTGAAAATGTTGCATGTCCTCAGGCAAACCCTACTCTGAGTCAGAGTCTGAGTACTGATTCTGTGCATGCAAATTGCTCAAGCAGTAACTGGAGAAGGTGGCATCTGTAGGAGCTTGGAATCCTCTATTGTTCTGCAAGTGCTGCCATGCTAAAGCTTCATCTCTTCCAGCCAGTTGGTAGTGACACTGATATTTCTTTGAAGGCAGCCATAGAATTGGAAAATGAAAATGGTAACCAATCCAGTTTTCTCCACAATGTCGAATGCATCCGATGTAATTAGGTACCCTGGAAAGTGCAGCTTGAAGATTGTCAGGGTTAAAAGGGTGATAATATTGTCTTTCTTTACATGCCTGCTGCCAAAACATAGTATTGGCCTTCAATGCAGCAGTCCCCTTTACTCTGATTTGCTGTTGACACTTAAAAAGTGTTGAAGCCTGTAGTTGTTGCATGTACCTATGCATTCCTGGTTTCTGTAAGAATTGGTGATATTGTGCTATAAACATGGCTGGACTTAAAGGTTCTGGTCTAATCCAAAGGAGCCTATTCTCCTCATTATGGCTGCTTGCAATAAACACAGTTTTCCAGGTGAGCTGATTGGCCAAAAATGAAACAAATGCCCTTATTTGTATATCACCTGCAATTGGAATGAGATTGACTCTTCTATTGTCGGGAATGGCCTCATTATGGAGGTAAAGTTCGCACAGAAAATGCTGGTCACTTTCAGGGGCCTCAGCAAAAGTCTCAACAAATTGTTCTGAAGTAAGCAATGCATGAGGTCTGCCATCCTTTATTGCTTTTAATTGAAAATAAATTAAACGTTCAGAAAGGAAAAGAGAGTAATTTACAGAGGGTTTGCGGGTAGCCATCAACTTCTGCACTAATGAAAACATCAAGGCCATCTTTTCCTTTGATTCCTTGACTTCCTTCTTGGAATCCCTGAGCTGTTGCAACGTCTGTTCCCAACTATCCCAGTTGGCATACATGTGATTCTGCCATGCTAACTTATGCTGCTGTAATATTGTATATTGTTCTTCAGCATATTGTTTCTTCCATTTGTTCATCAATTCTAATTGATTCCATGGCAGGGTCTGTGTCCTGGCATTAGAAGTACTGGGTTGGGACATTGTTTGAGTGGCTGCACTGACTAACTCAGGGCAAGATACCTGTGGTTGTGGTACTGTCTGAGTGGTTGAGCTGACTAGCTCAGGACAAGATATCTGTGGTTGTGTTTCTGTCTGAGTGGCTGAGCTGACCAGCACAGGGTGAGATATCTTTGGTTTAGTTTCTTTTTCTACATTTATTGAGAGCCCTACTAGTTCTTGTGGAGCAGTAGGGCATTCTTCTTTAATTGTAGCTGATGTAGATGCCTCAGATACCTGAATTTTGACTACTTTGTAGCCTGCCTGCTGGTAAATATTACCACACTCATGGCACATGTATTCCTTGCATGGCTCCCTATTTTGTGATGATGCTGTGTGTGCTAGCATATAGAGATTCAATTCTCTATAGAAGGCTTCTCGTGCCATGATTAACTCATTCTTATAGGCTTCTAGCTCAGACTTCAAAAACTGATTTTCTTCCAATAAAGATGCCATAGTATATGAACCCTGTGTGCTGGTTGATTCTGCTGGGGTTGTCTGCTGATGCACAGCCGCAGCTGGTTCTTGTGGAGCATCTACGGCTGGTGTCCCTGTATCATCGTGCTTGGTGTATGATTTTGGTACCACAGTGGCTTGTTCTTGTGTTTCAGCCTCTGGGTAAGTGACTGGTTCTTGTGTAACAGTCACTGTTTGAGCCATAAAAAATGTCGTATTATCCCGGGGCACTGGTTCTTGTGTGGCAGTGCCACCGGACGAGACGGGTTGGGGGATTTGAAATGGGGGTGAAGATTGGAGTTTTAACAGAATAGTGACGGGGTCAGGGGAAATGGGAGTAACTCTTGTTTCAATAGTCATCTTCATTTTCCTTTTTGGTAGGAAAGAAGAGAAATCACTGTCTTTCCTTTTATTTGCATAGGAAGATTCTTTTCTGGGGGAAGGGCTTTCGGAAGAAGTAAAAATTTGGAATTTGACCCTTGTTTGATGTTTTGAGACAGAGACTGTTGGGGTTCTTTTCTTCCTTTTATAAGTAGGTGGGGATGGGGGTGTTAGAGAGTCATTGCTAGGGATAGAAATAGTGGGAATGGTTGACTCTACTAAGTGGGATGAACTTGGGGTTGGGTCAACTGGCTCTGAGGATGGAATCACTGGGGAGTCTGGGATATCGTCCAGTTGCCCTTCAGAAGGAATCTCAGGAGTTTCCTGGGAACTTTCGGCTTGTTGGGGGATTTGGGCCTGCTGAGGAATTTCAGACTGCTGGGGAATAAGGAGTGGATTATTCAGAGGGGGGTTTTGTTGAGAAAAACCCCTCTGAATTAAAAATTGGCATAAATGATGATGGGTGAGGGATAATAATGGGAATTTAGCCCGTCTGCAATAATAGGACATGTTTTTGATACAACCAAGCAGATAATAGGGAATATTAATTAATCGACCATTCCTTAAATGATTCATCAAAACGAAGTCGTGGTGGTACACTACCTGGTAACGCCCTTCGCATGTCAAGTAATGTTTGATGAATTCTGCTACTGTTGGCCATGGTCGAGGAAGTGAATGCAGACTTACACCGCGGCCTTTAAGTTCAACTGGTTCATCTGGACGAAGAAAATCTTGCTGTGCATCCAAAATAACCTGCTTTCTGCTGAACCAGCGAGTCCCAATAGCCGGCAACCCTGAAACTTGAACTATGTCCTCCTCTGTAACTGAAATGCGGACGTCTTGAACCACTGAGAAATTCCCCTGAATATTTTGTGCAAACTCTAAAACTTGTTCCTGATCGAATTCTCCCAACCTTTCAAAATATGCTATCCATCCTGCTTGTTGGAAAATTTGATAGCCTTCCGGGAACATTTGAAGAAGATTTATCGAACCAGGCTCGTGTCTGATAGCTGACCCTCCCATGGCTACTGGCTTGAGTTACATGCAGAGGCACAGAAGACAGAAACACAGGCTGTGGTCAAGCTAGTTGTTGCAACAGAGTATGCGGAGTCTCAATGACGGCGGAGATGGAATAAAGAGTGATGGAGGATTGGTTAATGTGAAATGATTATTCAGTTTTCGAAATTCCCCCCCCTACGTATGGTGCAATGCTGATTGGGCGTGTGGAGATTGCAACCATTATGAGTGAGATCCTCTCTTTAATATAATTTAACTACATTACATTAAAACCACATACCTTACATTTTTACCTTTGGTTTAATAATTCGAAGTGTAGAGTGCTTCAGAATGGCTTAATATACATGGAAGAATCTGTAGATTTCTCTGAAATTTAGAACAGGGGTGTAACAGGGTCTGCTCAGTACTGAATAACTTTCACCCAAAGGATCTTAAGCGTAAATGTGGAGAACTAAAAAGCTTGTATAGCAGGAAAGAAATGATGTTTTAATGATGAAAAGATGAAATGACAGGTTGCTGAAACTGGTGTTTCAGCAACGGAAAAATGAATGACGCGTTGCTAAAACTGGTGTTTCAGCAACGAGAAAAATCAGGAAAATGGGATAAATGACTTGGGTTTGGAACAAATGAGGGAAGTGTTTGATAAGGGATAATTCCAGCAGTAAAGGATGGGAAATACTAGCTGAAGGATAATATTTCAGGAATGGTAGAAGTGGGGAAAAAAATGGGAAAAAGGGCAATAATGTAGAAATGGGGGTGAAGGGATATTGCTAGGAAATGGGGTAAAATGAAGGGAACAAGCTTCTGTGATTGAAGCTTCATATCTTCTTATGATGAATCTGTCCTCCTTAATGAGCTTTTCCAGAATCTGCAAAATTGAATTGTAATATGCCAACCCTTGATAGGGATTATTAGTCTTAAATCTAATCTATTCTAATACTAAAAAAATAGTGCAGAAAATTAAATGCTGTGAGGAGCAGAAGACTCCCCTAGAAAAAGATAATGAATATCAGTCATGCAAGCAGTCTTAAAAACCTCTTTAGAAACAGGGCGCTGATATAAACGAAGCCTATGACCATTGACTAGTAAAGGTGTTTTAGAATCATCAATTGTTAAAAGTCTTACCGTTCCATTAGGAAAAACAACATCTACCTCATATGGTCCAAGCCAGCGTGTACGTAGCTTACCCTGAAAATTTTTAAACCGAGAGTCATACAACAAGGCCCAATTACCTTTTTGGAACTGCTTGTGTTTGATAATTTTGTCATGCCACTTCATTCTCTGTTGTTGAATCATGGTTGTTTGATGAATGGCATCTAATCTCTTTTCATCCAACTCAAGAAGCTGCTGCAACCTAGCTGTCTGCACATCAGTCAAATCAAGATTAACAACTAAAGCAGTTCTTAGAGTTTTGATTTCAAATTCCACAGGAAAAACAACATTTTTACCATAGACCAATTCATAGGGAGAGAAACCTGTAGTGTTTCTCCAAGTAGTTCTGTAAGCCCATAATGCTTCAGGCAGCCTTTGAGACCAATCCTTCCGGTTGTCCTTCACTGTTTTAGTTAGAATGGCTTCTAATACTTTGTTTGTGCTTTCCACCTGCCCATTGGCCTGGGGGTGGTATGGTGTAGTCATTCTATGATGAATATGATATTTCTGAAGGGCAGACTTAAAACCATGAGAATTGAATGGAGGTCCTCCATCTATGACTAGCTCTCTAGGAATTCCAAATCTAGTGAAGATTTCTTCAAATAAGAAAGCTAGGACAACCTCTTCATTGGCTCTAATAAGTGCTTTGGCCTCCACCCATTTAGTCATATAGTCTGTACAGACTAATATATAATTTCTTTGATTGGATGGAGGGTTAATGGGTCCTATGAAATCCAAGGCCCATGTTTCAAATGGTTCAGAAACTACCTGGGGGTTTAATGGCATTTGGTCTCTATGATTGGGTTGACCCATTCTCTGGCAGCTGTCACAAGCCCTTACATATTTCTTTGCATCCTTAAATAATGAGGGCCAATAGTAACCCATTCTCAGAATTTTATGTGTTGTTCTCTTATCAGCAAAATGCCCTCCACAAGGGCCGTCATGGCAAGCTTTCAGTATGTCATACACTTCATCTTCCCTAATGCATCTTCGAATTTCCTGATCAAGCCCTGTGTAGAAAAGACACCCACTTATCCAGCTATACCTGGCACTTTGTTGAACAATTCTTCTCTTTTCTCTGTATGACAGGTGTGATGGTAATTTTCCTGCAACCAAATAGTTAGCAATATCTGCATACCACGGAGAGTGAGCAGAAACTGCAAACAAATATTCATCAGGAAAAGAATCATCTACTGGAATATCATTATCAGTTTTTAACCGTGAAAGGAAATCAGCCACCACATTTTCTTTACCAGGCTGATCTACAATTGTGATATCAAATTCCTGCAGTAATAATAGCCATCTGGTAACTCTAGCATTTGTAACAGATTTTTTCATTAAATACTTGATAGCTGAGTGGTCAGTGTGCACAAAAGTAGAATAACCAGTGATATAGTGTCGAAATTTATTAATGGTATAAATTACTGCAAGAAATTCCTTTTCGGTAACTATGTAATTAAGCTCAGCAAGGGTCATATTCTTACTAATAGAGTAGATAGCGTAAGGAAGATGATTTTCCTCTTGTCCCAAGACAGCTCCAATTGCAGTGTCTGAAGCATCAGAAGATATATGAAAAGGGAGGGCCCAATCAGGCCCCCTCAAAATAGGAGCAGTAGACAACTGATGCTTGAGTTCTTCAAAAGCTTTCTGACAAGAATTAGTCCACTTAAATTCATCATTTTTCATAAGAAACACAAATAATGGAGAAGCTATCTTAGAAAAATCCTTAATAAATCTTCTGTAGTATCCAGCATGTCCTAGAAAACTTCTCACATCAGTTTGTGTTTTAGGAATAGAAAGATTCTGAATGGGCAATATTTTAGATGGATCTACTTGAATACCTTGAGATGAAATAAATTGTCCAAGCACCACTCCTTCACTCATCATCATATGACATTATTCAGTACTTAGGGAGAGGTGAGCTTGTATACATCGTTTAAGTACCTTCTCAAGATTTTGCAATGCATCTTCAAAAGACACACCATAAGGAGTAAAATCATCCATAAATATTTCCATAGAATCATTCAGCATATCAGAAAAGATTCCTATAACAGCTCTTTGAAAAGTTGTTGGTGCATTACATAGCCCAAATGGAAGAACTCTATAGGCAAAAGTTCCCCAAGGGCTGGTGAAAGTGGTCTTGTCTTGGTCTTGGGGTGCAATTCTTATCTGATTATACCCACTGAATCCATCTAAAAAAGAAAAGAATTTCTTCCCTGCCAGACTATCCAACACCTGATCAATGAAGGGTAAAGGAAAGTGATCCTTTTGAGTAGCTTTGTTCAAGGCTTTGTAGTCAACACATACTCTCCATTTCCGTTTTTCTTAGGGACAATTACCAATGGGGAAACCCATTCACTGTCAGATATGGGGTATATAAATCCTGCATTAAGCAATTTCTGAAGTTCTTCTTTAACAATTTCTCGTAAATTAGGGTTCATTCGTCTTTGGGGTTGACAGACTGGTCGGCATCCCTCTTTAATGTAAATTCGATGAGTACATAATTCAGAAGAAATACCTTTCATATCCGTGTAATCCCATGCAAATGCTTCCTTATATTCATGTAATAACTTCATTAACTGCTGTGTTTCATCAACTGTTAGATCAGGATTTATGTTTAATGTCTTGCCAGGTTCAATTTCAACTGTTATGCTTTTAGATGAAATGGTGGTTAATGTCTGAGATGAGTCTTCAGATTCAATCTTTTCTTGGGTATCTGTTTCAAAAATTGCAGTCAATTGATTGTGTGTTTCAGCAATTACAGAAGAAGGTTCACAAATAAAATTATTAATTATCTCATCCTCTGTATTGTCTTTAAGGGTTAAATCTTGTCCAATAGTTAGAATAGGCTGAACAGCATTATCATCATAATCCATCGACATAGAATCTTCATTATTAATTATTGGTGTAGCATGAGGATAAAGAGTAAGCTGTTTTGTTTCATAACCATTAGAGATTGTCATTGAACCAGATCTACAACTGATAAAAGCATCAGCTGTGGCCAGCCATGGCCTTCCTAGAATTAAGGGATGTCCCCCCAACTTTGTTTTAGTCTGCAATACAACAAAATCAGCTGGGTATTTCCAGGATTCAACTGAAATAAGTAGATCCTCAACAACTCCTTCAGGTTTAATTGTAGAACGATCAGCCAAATCTAGAATGGTGGGTGTATCTCTGATTGTGTTATTCAGTTGTAACAATTGTGAAGTTTCAAGAGTCATTATGTTAATTGCAGCACCTAAATCTACCAGAACTTGGGGAATCATTGTTTTACCAATATGAACTGTCACAGTAGGATGGCCGGGATCACCATATTTCACAGGAGGAGCTTTTCCGGACATTAATGCAGACAAGTCACCCATCACATGTACTGTAAGGGGATCTTTAGTTTTCCTACCAGGTTTCTTAACACAAATATCCCTTATTGTTCTGGCATAAATTGGTACATCTCTTAATGCTTGTAACAGTGGAATTTTAACATACAAATTTTGCAATTCCCCTAAAAGATTAAAAGCAGGTGTTTCAGGCGTTCTGGTTAGAACCAAACGCTCGGGGAATGGTGGTTCTGTTATTTCAACACTCTTGTTAGAAGGTGGTTGTGTCTTCTTATGTTTCTCAGTTTCATCTTTATCAGAATCAGAAGAAGTTATGTCATCAATAATAGGCTCTACTATCTTCCCAGATCTTAAATGAATATCATTACATTGCATAGTAGGAAATATAGACTGATTCTGAATATCAATGACTTGCACAACTTTATTATTGGGGTTAGGATTTGGTTGCACAGGTAGCTGGGGTCTCATTTGGTTATTTGGCGGAGCATTTGATGCCAGAGGAAGTGGTTGTTGGAATTGAGGCAATTGATTTGGATATGGGAGTTGTTGGCTTCTCCAATTTGAATTCCAAGGGTTAAAAGAAGATGGCTGCTGTGGAGGCCAAGGAGTCCACATTGAAGGATCAACAAAGGGAGGGTTTGATTGCTGCATGGGTGGGAAATTCATTTGATTGAAGGGTGGGTATTGCATTTGATTAAAGGGAGGGTAATTTGTCTGACCGAAAGCAGAATAATTATTCCAACGATTAAATGGCATACTAGAGTTCATACCTTGTCCTTTTGGTTGCCATTGTCTTCTTTGAGTTAGCAGGTACACTGCTTCAACTTCTTCTTCCGTTGGCTGCAATGTCGCCTTTATTCCTGGTAGAGATGGGAATTGTTTTGTTTCATGATCTTTCTCACAAAGGGTGCAAATTGGTATTTTTTCCATTGGGCATTCCCTTAGTGGATGTTTGTCTCTGCACTTCGGGCAAAAAATAGCTAGAGTTGCTTCTGCTTCAGCCTGCTTCTTCTTAACCTGCAAAGTGTCAATTTGTGAAGCAAAAAAACTTAACATCTCAGTTTTAAATTCTTCAAGTAAATTACCTATTTTAGCTCTTGTTGCTCCTCCACTGGCTGATTTCTGCACTCTTGAATAGGTGGAATCTCTATTACTTACTCTGTTCCTTGCAGCTCCCCTTGAACACCTCTTAGAAAGTTCAAAAATCTCATCATATGATTCCTTAGATATATCTCCCTTGCCAAGCATGTTTAACATATCTAAACAATCATCCCTTAAACCTCTAAGTAATATTGTTTTGTGAATTTCCTTACTTATATTCGGATGATCAGATCTCTGTATATTGTACTGCAGCCTTTCTACATAGTCCTCTAGATTCTCGTCCGGCTTTTGTGCCATATTGAATAGTTCATCCTTCTTTTCTCTTGTCCGGCAGTAGTCTTGATATTTAAGCAGAAATTTCTATTTCATCTGCTCCCATGTTGTAATTACCTGACTTCCAAGGCTCATGAACCATCTTAAAGCATTTCCTTTTAAGGTGGCTGGAAACAGTTTCAACTTTTGAGCATTAGTAACATAATCATAACTTCTTCATAATATATCAAATTCAAAAAGAAATTCATCCGGATCTTCAGAGGATAAACCATGGAAGTTAGGTAAAGCAGACAATGGAATATTTTTCATAGGAGTTGTTCCTGCAGGGAGATCACTGATAGGAAATCCCAAGGTAGAGAGGGAATTTTCATCCCTTCCTTCTCCTTGAGGTTCTACACGTCCTCCACCAAAGAAATCGTCATTGTTTCCTTCCATTGTCGGTTCTCCTACTGCACTTGCTCGATCGTCAAGATCTTCTACTGGCTCTTCAATGTTTTCCACTGGTCGTCCAACACTCTCTATTATTTCCTCAATGTGCTCTGCTGATTTACTAACACTTTCTTCTGACTCTCCAGCACTGACTGCTGGTTCTTCAATCACTGGCTCTTCTAAATTCTCAGGACCCACAACTTCCTCTGTTTTATAATCTGATTGAGGGGAGTGCTGAAGTTTTGGTCTTCGAGAACTTAATCTCTGTGTTGATTTGGCTTTTGATACAATCTCGTCAATAAAAGTCTTTCTTCCTCCCCTTCCTTTGCCTTTGCCACCTGTGGGGTTATTTTTCTTCTAGTTTCCGCGTCCTCTCATACAATCTGCACATTTAAAAAGAAAATATTAATGCTTTTGAAATCTATAATTTCCTTCCCCGGCAACGGCGCCAAAATGTTGGTCGCTTTAATTGTTTTCACAATTCAAGCTCCACATAAATTGTCAACCCGAGGAAGTATTTTTATTCCAAAGACAATCACGCACTGGATATGCTCAATTTCAAAAGCAAGAACAATGTTGTAGTAAAAATCCACACAATTATCAATCATACAAATCTAATCATTCACACTCTGTTTAATCAAAGCTGAAGTCATTTATGTTATAGCAGAAGTAATTCCTATGTTGCAGTTTAGAATCCAATAAAGGGAAATCAATCTGCAGGAAAGGAAACCAATCAACCATAACAGGAAAAGGACCCTATTCCTTAATTAGGAACTTCAGCACCTGCTTCCTGACACTAATCACTCTGTAGAAAAGATAACTCAAGAGACCAAGACCCTATTCCCATGAACAGGAACCTTCAACACTTGTCTCCTGTTTCTAATCACACTGCAGGAAAAGAAAGGCTATTAGTGGGAGCAGGACCCTATTCCTTTGTACAGGAACCTTCAGCACCTTCTTCCCAACATTATACATTCAAACATATAACAGAAATAGATTTCTCAACTTCTTAAGAATGAATGTACTGAACACATGCAGGCGTTAAGGAAATAGAATATTCAATAAACTACAGAACTGTGTACTGGTGTGTCAGCAACAGAATTAAAGTAAAGTGCAAACAGCATAAAGAAATTAAACAACTACAGGTACAGAAGGGTGAATCTTGTGAGGAAGGCGGGCCCTTTCCCTCTCACAAGATTCCCCAGGGAAAGAATTAAATTGGAGCGCTCGAAAAAGATTTTATTCATCTGTCAAAAGAAATGATACATTACAAATGGAGTCTAGCTCCAGTCTCTCGAATACAATGTTCTCCTGTAGCTTTCAAACTTCCCCCCCTTCTAATGATGATGTCTCCTCTTTTTAAAGAGGAGACATCTCTTACAATTACATGAGAGCGAATCTGTGTTTATCCCAATTCTGTTCTTCTTTCTTAAAACAGGACTATTCTGTTCTTCCATAAAAAGATATTGTTACAACAGATACAACAAGAATGCTATCTTCAGAATAATCCGTTTAACCACGTCTTCATGCTGTTGCCATTGTTCCACGAAATACTCTTCCAGAATCGCAAATTACGAGTGACGGAATTTGCGTGCTTGTTGGCTATTTCAGCAACGAAGTCAACTTTTTCAGCAACGGAGTCGGCTGTTTCAGCAACGAAGTTTGACTGTTTCAGCCACGTCCGATTGCTCCAGCATAGCACATAGATTATCTGCAATCTTTTAGACTTATGTTAGCAACAATCCACTTCGATTAATGATAAAATATAAGAGTATTATGGAATTATATGTAAACAGATTAAACATATAATAAAGAAGAGGATTTTATATACCTTGGGATAAAGTAAATGAAAATGATAATGGAATCCTTTTTAAACGTGGTTATAAAGGTAAGATGGTGTCAAAGTATATAGTAAAAATGATACATAGTGGAGTCCTAACACTTACTAATCTTCTGATGAATAAATGATGCAATAATTTATGCAAAGAATTAAATGCATAAAA
This sequence comes from Pinus albicaulis, assembly GCA_034641835.2. Classification (NCBI taxonomy): domain Eukaryota; kingdom Viridiplantae; phylum Streptophyta; class Pinopsida; order Pinales; family Pinaceae; genus Pinus; species Pinus albicaulis. The sequence continues at coordinate 178,553,785 of CM076575.1, read as the reverse complement.
ATATTTCTGATAAAAAAGTTTACAGTCAGCTCAAAATACTAATTCACCCCCACCCTCTCAGTATTTTTCCTAACAATTGGAATCAGAGCAGGTCCTTCTAAAAAGGCTTAACCACTAGAAGGAAGATCAAACAAGATGAGCAATCAAGATGGAACAGCTTCTATCAGGCCTCCGCTCTTCAACGGAAGCAATTTAATCTTCTGGAGAACAAGGATGAGATCTTATCTCCGGTCTCTGGGAGAAGATGTATGGGCTATTGTTGAAAGAGGATATCAATATCCAGTCGCAGTACCAACAAATTCAACGGAAATAAATAATTATGAAACAAATTCAAAGGTTGTCAATGCTCTATTGGGAAGTTTAACTGAATCAAAATTTGTCAAAGTCATGCAGATGGATACAAAAAAAGAAATATGGGACAAAATCATTCTAAGTTATGAGGGTGATGCAAAGGTAAAAAGTGCTAAACTCCAAACTCTCAGAATTCAATATGAGAATCTAAAAATGCATAATGAGGAGAGAATTGCCAATTTATTTTTATGTCTTGACGATATCGTAGATCATATGAGAAATCTAGGAGAAACAATAACCGAATCAACTTTGGTTGAGAAAGTTTTAAGATCACTAACGACAAAATTTGAGTCAAAAGTTTTTGCTCTTGAAGAAAAGAAGGATCTTCAAAATCTTACTGTAGTACAACTTCATGGCATACTAACTGCATATGAAATGAGAAGAGGAGGACCATCTGAATTCAAATAAGTCGTCTTTAGAGCTTATACAAAAGGGAAAGAAGTAGAAGAGACAGAAGGATCAGGGTATATCTCAGAAGAAGATGAGGTAAATTTTGTAAAGAAACTCCAACTTGGCACAAGACGGTTTAGAGGTAAGCTTCCTTTCAAATGTTTTGCTTGTGGAAGAGTTGGTCATTATGATGCTAAGTGTCCTCACAAAGAAACACATGAAAAGGGAAAGGAAGTAGCAAGAAGGAATAATAATCGGTTTAGCACTAAAAAAAATTACTATACTCACGAAGACAGTGATGGTTTATCAGACAATGAGGAAGAATGTGAACAAGATCTTAGACTTCTCATGGCATTTGAAAAAGAGTCTAGAGAAGAAAAATATACTTTTATGGATGCTTTAGAGAACAATGATTTTTTTGATGAAATCAATCAACTCAAAATATGCTTAGAAGAAAGTAAAATATCCATAGAAACTCTGAAAAATCAGCTTGAAGAAAAGGAAAAACACAATGAGAAATTGGAATGTGAAATAGTAAGTCTAAGAAAAGAAATTAAGAAAGTAAAGACTTTGAATCTTAGATTTTCTAAAGGATCTGGAACCTTAGATGAGATTATCAAGGTACAACATTCTCCTCTTATAAAGACAGGTCTTGGATATATCGGATAATCTTCTCAAGCTTCAACACCAAACTATCTAAAAGAAGCTACATCCAATATACAACATTATACCACACATCAAGGGAATAAAGAATCTTTATAGGTAAAGCATTACCATCACAATTCAAAGAACACTAACAAGAATAACTTCCAAAGAAACACCAACAACAAATAAATTCAAGTAGAAGATTTTATGATCGCAAAAATTTCTTCTTCAATGGACAATGTTTCTCATGTCACAATTTTGGTCATAAAGTTGTTTAATGTGCTGCATATAAAACTATCATGACAAGAGAAGCAAGAAAAAAAAGGATTGATATTGGAACAAAGAAGAATACATATAACAACTTTTCTCCTCTTCAAAATGAAGTTGAATGTGATTATTGAAATAACTTTGGTCATGAAGAATCTAAATGCAGGAGCAAAGTTCACCCAAAAGAGCATTTTCCTTCAAACTCCAAAGTGTGGAAAAAGAAGGAATTACAGGTTGAAAATTGTGGCATAGATTTATTTGCAGAAGGTGAAGAAAATCAATGGTACATTGATAGTGGATGCTCAAAACACATGACAGGTGACAAAGATAAACTTCTTTCATATAGTGCTCTAGAAACAGAAACAAATGTTACATTTGGAAATGATACTCCTGTTGTCATTAAGGGAAAAGGGTCTGTTTTTCTAAAAGAAAAAGTGAAAGCTAATAATGTCATGTATGTGGATGGATTAAAGCATAACCTGTTAAGTGTAAGTCGGATGTGTGATCAAGGAACTGAAGTTGTCTTTAGGTCAAAAGAATGTGTGGTGCGTGATCTTGATACAGGTAAAGCAATTATAAAAGGAAACAAAACTCCAAGCAACCTGTATGTATTGAAGAACTGCAAAGAACAATTTCACTTGAGTAAATATTTATAAAACTGGCTATGGCATAGAAGGTTGGGGCATCTGAGCTTCTCTCAAATCAACAAATCAAGAAGACTCAAAGCAGTTCGTGAGCTTCCCAATATTTCTCTACCTAAAAGTATCATATGCAAATCTTGCCAATTCGGTAAGAAAACCAGAGTGCAATTTAATGCCAAGGAAGGATCATCAAGTAAGCTTCTTGAACTCATTCATAATGACATATGTGGACCTATGAAGAAAAAGTCACCACGTGGTGAACAATACTATATCTTATTTATTGATGATTTCTCTAGAATGTGTTGGATTGGGTTGATTAAACACAAAGATGAAGCATTTGAGAAATTTCAGATCTTAAAAGCAATGGTTGAAAATGAATTAGATCTAAAAATCAAGTGTCTTAGATTTCATCGAGGAGGAGAATATACATCAGATGAATTCCTTGAATTTTGTGAACAACATGGCATAAAAAGACAGTTTTATGTAGTTGGCACTCCATAACAAAATGGCGTAGCAGAAAGAATGAATAGAACAGTTCAAAAAATGGCTAGAGCTATGCTTGATGATTCCAGAACACCTGACACATTTTGGGGAGAAGTAGCACATAAAGCGGTAAATATTCTTAACAAGGCACATGTTCGTGTAAATAATGATAAAACTCCATATGAACTATGGTATGGCAATCCTCCCACTGAGAAGCACTTTAGAGTTTTTGGGAGCAAATTCTTTATCAAAAGTAATGATGAAAAACTTGGGAAGTTTGAACTCGGAGCAATGAAGGAATATTTCTTGGTTACTCCTCTAGGAGTAGGGCATATAAATGTTACAATAAAAGACTTCAGAATATTTTTGAATGTATAGATGTTGGTATTGATGAGTCTCCTGCAGCTCCAAAAGAAGAAAAACAAACAACAGATGAAGACGATGATGATGACATATATCCTTCTACATCAAATAGGAATGATATAGACAGTGAACCCAATGACGAACCCAAAGATGATTTATCTGAAAAGGCTCCATCCAGATATGTTCAAAAGAATCATCCAGAATCTCAAATTTTGGGAGAAAAGGGAGAAGGTGTACAAACAAGAAGGACTCTTGTGGGATCTTCTAGTTACCTGGCATTTCTATCCACTATTGAACCACAAAATGTCAATCAAGCCAGCAAAGATGAATGTTGGATTCAAGCCTTGAATGAAGAACTTGATCAAATTGAAAAGAATCACACTTGGGAATTAGTACCAAGACCTCATGACAAAAATGTCATTGGAACTAAATGGATATTCAAAAATAAGTTAACTGAGAATGGGGATGTTATAAGAAATAAAGCTAGACTTGTTTGCAATGGGTATGCTCAACAAGAAGGTATAGACTTTGAAGAAAAATTTCCCCCTGTAGCTAGACTTAAAGCCATAAGAATGTTTCTTGCTTTTTCAAGCTTCCAACAAATAAAATTTTATCAAATGGATGTTAAGTCTTCTTTTCCCAATGGTGATCTAGAAGAAGAAGTTTATATAGAACAACTTGAAGCATTCATTTTGGGAAATGATGAAAATCTTGTTTGTAGACTTAAAAAGGCTCTATATGGTCTCAAACAAGCTCCAAGGGCATGGTACTATCGTCTTGACAAATATCTCCATCAACAAGGATTTTCTAAGGGGTCTGCTGATAGCAACTTATACATAAAAACTGAAAATGATAAACTACTGATTGTGGTTGTATATGTTGAAGATATCATTTTTGGAAGTAATGAAGAGTCTATGAGTCAGAAATTTGCTTCTGATATGCAGCAAGAATTTGAAATGTCTTTACTTGGGGAACTAACATTCTTTCTTGCGGAGGAGTTGTATTGAAACATTGATGAACCAAAGGATTGACAGAACCTTGAGCGAAGGGGCGGAACCATGAAGGACGAATAGTAAACATGGTTTCTGGTTTTTATCACACCACCTTTGCACGATGAGCGGTATTTGAGGAGGGGGGAGTGATTCCATAGAACAAGCGACAGGCATCCCTGAACGATTCTACAAAACCACCATCACTGTGCGCCATCGCGCATTAATGTCCGACCAAGGAAGCCGCGCGATATTGTTGTGCGCCGTTGATTTGGAGGGGAGCCATCGGATGTTGGCCGTATGAGGAAGGTGCACATGGTTAACCATGGTACGATGTGAGTATGTGATTGGGTCGTTAATTATACAAGTGGGCCCATATTAAATTATATTGATTAGGATTGTTCAAATTAATGTTTTCGGGTTTAACCAAGTTTTTTTTTAAAAGTAAATATAATTTATGATGAAAAGTGATTGGGCCATCACTTTGAATGTTATTCCAAAAGCTGATGAAATGAATAAACTTGGGGTCGACACATGAAGGACTATGAAGTGTGCTACGAGACTGGTTCTCTGTGGGGTTGTTAATAAGAGAGCATCATTGTATGCCTTAGGGAGGTCATTTGTAAAGGATAAATTTGGATTAATATCTCAATCTCAGATTGAGATATTAAAAAGCCGTAGATTAATTATCTAATTTCCAGACCAAGGAAATAGAACAATGAGAATTTGTTTGGGGCTCGGGTAGACCCCACTGGATTATCTATTTGACCTCGTCTAGGAATACCATCAGCGATTGAATGGTTTCAACTCATGGTATTAATAAAGCTCATGGTATTAATAGACTCATGGTATTAATAAAGGAAAAAACTATATAATGAGTAGAAGAACATAGTACGACGTGTGCATGTAGAGGGATTGTCAATGAATAAATCTCTTTAAGAGTTATCTGCATGATTGAACTCTGTTGTCTGATAAAGCTCAATCTATGATGCACCTATGGAGTTGATGAAAGTTCAAGACCTCTAGATCGAGAATGATGAATCTCTAGGGAAATCTACAAACAAGTAATGAAGACCTGATGCAAGTCTAATGAAGAAATTGAAGAAATTTGGTGGATCTAAGGGTTGAAGTCTTCAGCATGAAAGCGGAAGCTTTCTACCAATACAAGCCGGTGTTAAAATCAGGGGGTTGGAGCTCCCTTCCAGTAGTGACTGGAGAACGAGAGAAGGTTGTAGCCTTCTACAGGTGGGTGCCTGCATGATGGTATAAGTCTGCGCCAGCACAAACAATATATATATATTGTAAGAAGTTTTCTTTATAATAAATATTGAAGACAGAGACGACAGTAGCAATGGTTTTCTCCCAAATTGGGTTTCCACCTTAAATACTGGTGTTCATGTGTGTTGCTTATGTGTGATGGTTTATTTTGTTATCACTGCACATGCTTACTGCTTACTAATCTTCTAATGAATGCATTATGAAATAATTTATGCAAAGAATTAAATGCATAAAAATATTTCTGATAAAAAAGTTTTCAGTCAGCTCAAAATACTGATTCACCGCCCCCCCCCCTCTTAGTATTTTTCCTAACAGTTACATAGCTGGAGGCCATTCTAGACATTGCAGAGAGGAAACTATAGAGCTACGAATTCATAACACATTGGAGTAGGTGGGGAATCCTTCCATATGAGGATTCCACTTGGGAGTGAGATGGATTTCTGCAGCATCCACTTTTTCAGTTGCTTGAGCACAAGCAACATCTTGGCAGGGAGGACTGTAAAATTCCAAATTTTCAATCAGCTAATTGTAATATTAGATTTCTTACTTTTCTTATTTAATTAAGTAAATAAAAGGGTGGAGGGACCCATAAACCCAATTTATGGATAAAATCCACTTCTATAATGTGAACATGGGTTAATTGAGTAGTGGAGTGGTATTATGGAGTAGTGGAGCAACATAATAATGAAGAAAGAGTGGAGGTCATAGATCAATAATGAGGAAGATGATAGAGATAGTGGAGGAATAAATGCAAGATCATGGATAAATAATGATGAAGTGATGGAGGAAGTGGTGTATTAAATGCACACATGATGGAGGAAGTGGAGAGTAATTGCAGCAGTGATGGAGATCATGGAGGAAAATGCAGTATTTATGGAGGCTAGTGGCCACATGTGCAATGATTTATGAGGTGATCCACAACTAGGGAATGCTCACAACCATAAAAGGATGATGAGGGAATCAAATAAAGGGATTCTGGATTTTTATTGTTGAGTGTCATAAGACATTTCTTTGCATGCTTTAGCTTTTTAGCTAAGTTTGTTGTGCTACTTAGCACCAAAAGTTCCTGAGCGAGAATCCCACCCTTACCCACAGGGGAATTAAAGTGCCTACTCTTGGAATGTTTTCTTGGGAAGCATTCATCATCTGAAAATCTGTATTACATTCAACCACACTCATCTTCACTTCCAACTATAAGAATTACACATTCCTAAACTTGGGTTTGAGAGTTGGAAGGTTGTTCTCAATACTTCAGCCAAGAAACCTGTGGAGGGATCAGCCCTTCACACTGTGGATCCATTGCAGTCTTCCAGGAGTTTCATTTCCATATCTGGCATCAGGCCATCCATCTAATTTTCCTATGCAGCAACATTCCCTTTAGGAGTTGCGTAATTCCACAGTGAGCGTTTGAGAAGAAGATGAAGTTCCAAGCAACTCAACTTGGAATCATGTGAGAGATTAATCCTTCACTCCGATGATAACTTTAGTAGAATGGGATAAGAATTTTATTATATAAAAATAGGCTACATCATTATCCCTCCTAGACAGCACAATCTTACCCAACAGTTGTGCATGAAGCAACTAGATATTCAGAGGAGGATCAAGATCCTAAGTTTCTCATCTTGGGATTGGGAGAAGGGACACGCCCTTCAGTTAGTGAGATTATAGGGTGCTATTGTAGCTGATAGATAATTATTTGAGCCCCATATCATCAGTTATCTCCTGGTACTACGTAAATCAGCTAGTATGGGTGTAGTGTGCAACCCAAAAATGGTCGAAATTCAAAACTCAAAATATGGCCAACCATTTCTGGGATTTTTGAGTATAGTCTATGGTTAATTTCCAGATCTGTATGAGCACTCCAACAACATCTCATACATAGATATTTTTCCCATCCATATTAATTTCTAGTAGCAACAACATTTTTACTTTCCAGTGCTAGTTTTCAGTAGAGTTGTTTCAGCCATCTTTGGATGGCTTGAGTGCATCCCTTTTTGGAGCATTGTGTATATTCATTTGATGTTGATACATAATGATATGGATCAGTTGTTTCTGCTCATATATATGATGTTTTGATATATTTTGGCATTTTTATAGTTCTACATGTTTTATTCTTATTTTACCGTAGTTGGAATTGTGCATATGTTGTATATTGTTGTCTTACTCATTTTGGGATATTATAAAGAGACCTCCTCATCATATGGATTTTTAGATCAAATCTACGTATCAGAAAATAAATATTTTTTGAACAATAGCCGATAAGGGTTATTCCACATGTGTCATGTATATCTCATGTTGGAAAGCTACGGGATCTCCTCAAGCCATTCCTTCACCTTCTCTCCTCATTGTATTTGATGGTGATTCTGATAGGCCACATGGCATTGTTCCGGCTTTTCCCATCTGTGTTGGGGGTAAATTTGTCAATATCGAAGTAGAGATAGTTGATGCAAATTTGGAGTACAAACTTCTATTGGGGAAGAATTGGATTTATGATATGGATTCCATTTATTCATCATTATTTCACATCCTTTGTTTTCCCCATGAAGGGAGGATTGCCAGTGTTGATCAGATGGACTATTCTTCAATAGATCCTAATGCATCTTCTAACTCTACTATCCCTTTGGTGAATGATGCCAAGAAACATGTGGAGAATTTAGGATTCAGTATGTATACCTCATTGATGGGTACCTTTTATCTTCCACCTCCTTTTTTTCATATCAATGTTATTTCATCCTCCAAGGCTCCTACTCGAAGAGAGTTCTTTCGAACTTGTTATTTTTTGGACCCTTGGACCTTACCTTCTCCTACCACCACATTAGAGGAAGGTCAAGTGGTTGGAATTGAATTCCCTATATCTGTAGTAGAGATTTCTTATCAATCTATTGTTGACTTTGCAGATTCCGATCTAGTTTCTCTTTCACCAGAGGAATTTGATGGAGTTGTGGCTCCAGCTTCGACAGTTAACACATATTCTTCTCAGGACTACCTCAATATTTTTCTATCATATGAGGAGGCAATACTTGATGCAATCACTGCTGTGAAAATACCACAGGATGATTTGCATCATTGGTCATATTTTCTACCTAATTTGCATGAGGTTGACTCAAGATTTTCTAGCCCTATCTCTACCAGTCATTTCCACTGATGCAGGAGCATCGAAACACCGTTAATCATAAATGAAATTCAAAGTTGCGGAAGGAGAATGTGGATAACTATTTTTAAATGGGGATTATTTCTATAAAATATGGCTCAAATGATGGAATTGATATGTTTCGAGAATATTTCTTTGTTTTAATTATCTACCATGTATTCAAGGGTTAGTTAAGAGATTTGTGGGACAGAAAATCATGGATATTAGATGATCCAATCCTTTTTAATTTCTATATAATGTGAGTATATGTTGTATGAAAGAAAGGGGAGAACACAATGTATCCTAATGGAAAAAGTGTGATTCAGGCTAGAGTAGTCTTAGCCTATAACTTGAGTTTGAGAAAGTAATGAAATTTGTGTGTGTTTTATAATTTGTGTGTTTCACGAATATTTTTATTCCAATGTTTTGTATGCATTTGTCTAAGAATCACAATTGTTTTATGATTTGACAAGAAGCTTGGAAAAACTATTGTGTGCCATATTCTTTAATTAAAAATTGTTGTTAAGGTTTTAGAGTGGATTGACCAGCAAAGTGAGAGATCCAGAGAAGAGCGACTGAATGAGTGAAAAGTAAGAACCATTAGATCTGGAATAGGTCAACGGTGGAAAGAACATCGCAAACAGTGCGATTTTGCACATCGTAAATTTTAGTATTTTAGCTTAACGCCTCGCCCGATAAGCTACCTTATTTGCGATGCGATGAGAAGAGCCACATGTTGGCATAGCGATCAAGCGCACATCGCACATCACATGAATTATGGTTTAACAGTTATAGGTGTAGACCTAAATTTGTGGGTAGTCAATTTGTGATAAGATGTGGGAGTTGCGAGGTTGTGATGCGACATCATCATCGCAACTTCGCATCGGTACTTTTATTGTTTACAGTGAGAGTTATTTGTTATGTTTTTTGACTTGCGATGTTGTAAACTCCCCGATCTGCGATGTATGTGTATTGATGGAAAGAAAAAAATAGGATATGAGAAAGTTTTAAAACTCTGATACGACAATCTGTTGCGAGTAAAAGGAGTTTATGTGGGCCATAACCCACAGGTCCATGATGTGGTGTAAAATGTATTTTCATGCTACATCAAGTGGTATCAGATCCAGGTTAAGATTTCTTGCAAGAAAGAGTTTGTGTGTGGAATAAGGAGGTACAAATTGTTGAAGATTGCTAATTTTTTGATCTTATATTTTTTTGTAGGTAGTAGCCAAAGAAGGTGAGAATATTTGTAGGAGCCTAGAGCAAAGTGTTGCTCACAAATAGGGTTCCAGAGGAGAGAACCAAAGAGATGATGAAATACTGAGTTCACAGGAGAGAATCATAGTGAGGTATAGTGTAGCAGGGAGGACTTGCTACTGTAGAGGTTTTTGTTGCAACTCACGAATGTTGTTAAAAAAATATCACAAAGGAAATTCCACAGAGGAAGTCGGTATAATTCCTAAAGAAGAATATTTGGTAATGATAGCAAGCAGTAGACTTGTTATAGAGATGAAGGAGGCATATGACCAAGAGGTCATATAATTTTTTTACCTTGGGAGTCTGATGTAGGAGCATCAGACCACCATTAGTCATAAATGATATTGAACACTTTGGAAGTAGAACGTGGGCAACCATTTTTAAATGGGGCTTATTTCCATAAAATATGGCCCAAATGATGGAATTGATATGTTTCTAGAATATTTGTTTGTTTTAAATATCTGCCATGTATTCAGTGGTTAGTTGAGCGATTTGTGGGAGAAAAACTCGTGGATCTTAGATGATCCACTCATTTGTAATTTCTATATAACTTGAGTCTGTGTTGTATGAAAGAAGGGGGATAATGCAATTTATCCTGAGGGAAAAAGTGTGATTTAGGAAAAAGTGGCCTTAGCCTGTAACTTGAGTTCAAGAAAGTAGTGAAATCTTTGTGTGTTGTATAATATGTGTGTTTCATGAATATTTTCATTCCAGTGTTGTGTATGCATTTGTCTCAGAATCATAATTTTTTTATGAGCTGAAAAGAAGATTGATAGAACTATGGTGTGCCATATTGTTTAATTAAAATTTTTTGTTAAGGTTTCAGAGTGGATTGACCAGCAGAGTGGGAGATCCAGAGAAGAGCGACTCAATGAGCAAAAAGTAAGAACCGTTGGATCTAGAATATATCAACGGTGGAAATAACATCGCAAATAGTGCAATTTCACACATCGCAGATTTTAGTATTTCAGCTTAATGCCTCGCCCGGTAAGTTATCTTATTTGTGATGCAATGAGAAGAGCCATGTGTCGACATAGCGATCAAACGCATATTGCACATTGCATGAATTATGGTTTAACCATTATAGGTGTAGACTTAAATTTGTGGGCGACCGATTTGTGATAAGCTGTGGGAGTTACGATGTTGCGATGCGACATCGTCATCGCAACTTCACATCAGTACTTTACTGTTTACGGTGAGATTTAATTGTTATGTGTTGTGAATTGCGATGTTGTAAACTCTTCGATCTGTGATGTATGTTTATTGTTCGAAAGTTGAAATTATGGTATGATAAAGTTTTAAAACTCTGATACAAAAATCCGCTCCAAGTAAAAATATCTTATGTGGTCCATAACCCATAGGTCCATGGTATGGTGTAAAATGTAGTTTCGTGCTGCATCATCCACTCGATCCTGAACCCTTTGGCTCCATCACAGATTTTTGCTGAAGGAAATATGGCTGTCATTTCAGAGAAGATTATGGTGAACATTTCAAGGAATCCCAAAGTTATAGATCATTTCTTCATCGGAGTTGAATGTTCCGCTAACGAGATTCAGATTTATACTGATCTCTTTAAATATTTTTGTGATCTGTTCGCTCGGTCTTATGAGGAAATGCCTCGAATTGATCCATTTATTGTCCAAAATGAGATCAAGGCTTACGAGAATTCTAAGCCTATATGATAGAAGATTCGTCTGGTCAACCCTAAGAAAGACGCAGCTATCAAGGCCAAGGTTGAGAAGTTGCTTAAGGCAGGTTTCATATACCCCATTCCTTTGACTGAATTAGTTTCAAATCTAGTGCTTGTGGACAAGAAACAAGAAATGATCTGTGTCTGCATTGACTTCATAGATATAAATAAGGCATTCTTGAATGGTAATTACCCCACACCATTTATTGATCAGGTTATTTATGAGTGTGCAGGGAATGATATTTTCTCCTTAATGGACGATTTCCAGGGTTATAGTCATATTACCATCCATCCTGAAGATCACCACAAGATTGCTTTTATTTTCCCGTGGGGTACACTTGCATACAATAAGATGCATTTTGGCCTTAAAAATGATGGAGCTACATTTCAGTGGGCCATGCCTTATGATTTCCACAATATCAATCATATCATAGAATCTTATTTGGATGACTTAGTTGCTCGTTCTCGAAACAGAATTTATCATCCTTTTCATCTTTGACAGATTTTCGAAATATGTCATCATTACAAAATCTGGTTGAATCTGAATAAGTGAATTTTCACTATCACATTCGGCAGTTTTTTGGGATTCATTGTGTCTACTGAACTGATTCGAGTAGATCCCTTCAAGGTTGATGAAATACTTCAGTTTCCTCCATTGTCTTCTATTCTTCAACTTAAAAGTCTTCAAGGAAGAGCTAATTCCTTCAGGAGATTCATCATGAACTATGTTTAGGTTACGAAAGGGTTTATGAGATTGTTGAAGAATGGAATTCCATTCATGTGGGATTAATTTTCTCAACGCTCATTCAATGGTTTGAAAAAGGCATTGACCTTTGCTCCTTTATTAATTCCACTTGATTATAGCACAGACTTCCTATTATATCTAGTCATGGAAAAATATACTATAGGTATGGTTCTCGTTCAGGAGGATGATGCTCTTTTTGAGGATTTTATTTATTATCTAAGTCGAGGCTTGGTAAGTCTTGAATTGCGATATTCTAATATTGAGAAGTTAGCTTCGGCAGCCATCCATGTTGTCCAATGACTTAGGCATTACATTCTTCTTCCCAAAACTTATGTTTTGGCAGTTGCCAATCTTATTTTCGATGCGATGAGAAGAGCCACATGTTGGAATAGTGATGAAGTGCATATCGCACATCACATGAATTATGGTTTAACCATTATAGGTGTAGATTTAAATTTGTGGGTAGTAGATTTCTGATAAGATGTGGGAGTTGCGATGTTGCGATGTGACATCGTCATTGCAACTTGGAATCGATACTTTTATTGTTTATGGTAAGAGTTAATTGTTATGTGTTATGACTTGCGATGTATGTATATTGATGGAAAGCTGAAAATACGATATGATAAAGTTTTAAAACCTTGATACAACAATATTCTACGAGTAAAATGAGTTTATGTGGGCCATAATCCACAAGTCCACGGTGTGGTGTAAAATGCATTTTCATGCTACATCAAGTGGTATGACAACCAGGTTAATATTTCCTACAAGAAAGAGTTTGCGTGCAGAAGAAGGAGGTACATATTGTTCAAGATTGGTAATTTCATGATCTTATATTTTTTTGAAGGTAGCAGCCAAAGAAGTTGAGAAGGTTTGTAGTAGCCTAGAGCAAAGAGTAGCTTAGAAAAAGGGTTCCAAAGGAGAGAACCAGTGAGATGGTGAAATACTGAGCTCAGAGGAGATAATATTAGTGACGTATAGTGTAGCATGGAGGACTTGCTACTGCAGAGGTTTTTGTTACAGCGCACAAATGTTATTACGGAAAGATCACAAAGGAAATTCCACAGAGGAACTGGGTATAATTCCTAAAGAAGAATATTTTTTAATGATAGCAAGAAGTAGACTTGTTATAGAGATGAAGGAGGCATATGACTAGGAGGTCATACAATTTTTGTACCTTGGGAGTCTGATGTAGGAGCATCAGACCACCGTTAGTCATAAATGATATTCAACACTTCGGAAGGATAACATGGGCAACCATTTTTAAATGGGGCTTATTTCCATAAAATATGGCCCAAATGATGGAATCGATATGTTTCCAGAAGATTTGTTTATTTTAATTATCTGCCATGTATTTATGGGATAGTTCAACGATTTGTGGGAGAAAAACTCATGGATCTTAGATGATCCACTTGTTTGTAATTTCTATATAAATTGAGTCTGTGTTGTACGAAAGAAGGGAGAGAACGCAATGTAGCTTGAGGGAAAAAGTGTGATTCAGGCCCAAGTGGCCTTAGCCTGTAGCTCGAGTTCAGGAAACTAATGAAATTTTTGTGTGTTGTATAATCTGTGTTTCATGAATATTTTCATTCCAGTGTTCTGTATGCATTTGTCTGAGAATCACAATTTTTTTATGAGCTGGCAAGAAGATCGACAGAGCTATGGTGTGCCATAATGTTTAAGTAAAAAATTTTGATAATGTTTCAGAGTGGATTGATGAGCAGAGTTGGAGATCCAGAGACGAGTGACTGAATGAACGAAAAGTAAGAACCGTTGGATCTAGAATAGATCAATGGTGTAAAACACAGAAAATAGTGCGATTTCACACTTCGCAGATTATAGTATTTCAGCTTAAGGCCTCACCCGGTAAGTTATCTTATTTGTGATGCAATGATAAGAGCCACGTGTAGACATAGAGATCAAGCACATATCGCACATTGCATGAATTATGGTTTAACCGTTATAGGTGTAGATTTAAATTTGTGGGAAACCGATTTGCAATAAGTTGTGGGAGTTACGATGTCGTGATGCAACATCGTCATTGCAACTTTGCATTGGTACTTTTATTGTTTACGGGGAGATTTAATTGTTATGTGTTGTGAATTGCAATGTTGTCAACTCTTCGATCTGCGATGTATGTTTATTGTTGGAAAGATGAAAATAGTATGATAAAGTTTTAAAACTCCGATAAAAAAATCCACTACGAGTAAAAGGATATTATGTGGTCATAATCCACAGGTCCACGGTATGGTGTAAAATGCAGTTTCATGGTGCATCATCTACCCGATCCTAAACCCTTTGGCTCCAGCACATATTTTTGTTGAAGGGAATATGGCTGTCATTTCAGAGATGATTATGGTGAACATTTCCAGGAATCCCAATGTTATAGATAACTTTTTCATCGAATTTGAATGTTCCAGTAAAGAGATTCAGATTTATACTAATCTCTTTAAAGAGTTTTGTGATGTGTTCGCCTGGTCTTCTAAGGAAATGCCTCGAATTTATCCATATATAGTCCAAAATGAGATCAAGACATACGAGAATGCTAAGCCTATATGATAAAAGATTCATCCGATCAACCCTAAGAAAGCCACAGCTATCAAGGCCAAGGTTGAGAAGTTACTTAGGGCGGGTTTCATATACCCTGTTCCTTTAACTAAATCGGTTTTGAATCCAGTGCCTATGGACAAGAAACAATAAATGATATGTGTCTGCATTGACTTCATAGATATAAATAAGGCATGCTCGAACGATAATTACCCACACCATTTATTAATCAGGTTATTAATGAGTGTGCAGGGAATGAGATTTTCTCCTTAATGGATGGTTTCCCGGGTTATAGTCATATTACCATCTGTCTTGAAGATCAGCACAATATTGCTTTTATTTTCCCCTGGGGTACACTTGCATACAAGAAGATTCCTTTTGGCCTTAAAATTGATGGAAATACATTTTAGCGGACCATGTCTTATGCTTTCCACGATATCAACCATATCATCAAATCTTATTTGGATGACTTAGTTGCTCATTCTTAAAAGAGCATTTGTAATCCTTCTCATCTTTGACAGATTTTCGAAAGATGTCGTCATTACAAAATCTGGTTGAATCCGAATAAATGAATTTTCACTGTCACATTTGGTCGGTTCTTGGGATTCATTGTGTCTACTAAATAGATTCGAGTATATCCCTTCAAGGTTGAGGAAATACTTTAGTTTCCTCTCTCGTCTTCTATTCCTCAACTTCAAAGTATTCAAGGAAAATCCAATTTCTTGAGGATATTCATCGTGAACTATGTTGAGGTTATGAAAGTGTTTATGAGATTATCGAAGAACGGAATTCCATTCATGTGGGATGAATTTTCTCAATGCTCATTCGATGTTTTAAAAAAGGTATTGACCTTTTCTCCTTTATTAAGTCCACCTGATTATAGCAGAGAATTCCTTTTGTATCTTACCATGGAAAAATATACTATAGGTATGATTCTGGTTCAGGAGGATGATGCTCTTTCTGAGCATGTTATTTATTATCTAAGTTGAGTCTTGGTAAGTCTTGAATTTCGATATTCTCACATTGAGAAGTTAGCCTCGGCAACCGTCTATGTTGTCCAACGACTTAGGCATTACATTCTGCTTCCCAAAACTTATGTTTTGGCAGTTGTCAATCTGACTCAATTTTCTCTCAGTAGGTGAGTGATTGGGGGAAGATACAATAGATGGATTTTAATTTTACAAGAATTCAATATCGATTTCCTATCTTCCAAATCAACGAAATAGTTGGTATTTGTGGAGTTGATATTTGAGTTGCCTTGTGGAGAGGATATTATTTATGAGGAGTCATTCCCTCATGAACATCTTTATCTCGTTTCTTCACTAGATCCTTGGTATGAAGATATTATTGTTTATCGCCATACTTTGAAGTTTCCCCTCACTTTTATCGCCATATTATTGTTTATCGCCATACTTTGAAGTTTCCCCTCATACCTTTCTATCTTCAATTTGTTTTCCCATATTTGAAAATAATAATAAAATGAAAAGAGGGTAAAAGTCCTAAAAGAAAGATAAAAGGACTTAGAAAAAGAATAGACCCCAAAATAAAAAGAGATAAGAATAAGACCTAAAAGTGAGCAAGTCAAAATGCCACTACTATTTACTTTTACTGCAAGAATAATGATTATATGCATATTGTCAATAAATGCCATAATCCATGATCATGTAAATAGTTTAATCTTAACTTTTTATCCTTAAATTTCATGTTTTAGATAGAGAATAAAGATATGTCAAACAATTTAAACTTGACAAATAAGTAGATAGTTAGAGAATAAATGAGGAGCTCAACATTTTAATCTGAGCCCTTGGATGAAATAAGGTTACACTTAGATAGGTTTATTTCTTTAAAAGAAAAATGGATTTAGGGTTGCAAGCTTAAATGCACCCATGAAAATGAAGTAAAAAATGTTAGAAATAATGATGGGTAGGTAGAAAGCAGTTGTGCAAGACATGTAATAAAGCATCATGGGGCAACAATTACTAATTTCCCTTCCCGACAATCATCTTTTATTCTAAACCTTTAGTTAAAAAGATTGATACACCATTTTCTTTTCATCTAACCTATTATCATTAGATGGACCCAAGTACACATTGTAAGACCAATTTTACTCCAAGTAAAATTTCTTTCACTATGAAAATAACTTAGTAAATCACCTTTATTAAGTTATTTATGGTCTAAACAAGAAATCCCAAGGAAAAATTAAATAAATATACATTTGTTTGATTTTCCTTAAGAAACAATTAGTTAAACAATAGTTTAATTAATATTTTAGGTTATATTTAACCCAAAACAAGGAAATGAATTAGATAAATCATTATTTATCTTATTATTTTCTAGAAAATAATTCTTTAAACCTTATTTAAATAATATTCTTTGTTAAATATGAGTAATTCAACCTTAAATAATTAAATAAATCATTATTTTTTTTATTATTACTAAACCATTTCCTTAAAATGATAAATAAATCATTTATCTATTTATTATTACTTAATCACATCCTTAAAATGATAAATAAATCATTTGTTTATTTATTATTTACAAATAAGGAGATTTGACTCAAGTCAAATACCTTTTCCCTCCAACAAATATAATAAAATATTCCATAAAATTTGGATCTATATTTGGTTATTAATATTTTAACTATGCACCAAGATCTAGACTAACTCAATATTTTGTTATAAATAGAAGGGTTTTCCCATTCATTTGTTACCTTTTTTTGCCTAAAGATCACTCTGGATCTCAACACTTGGTCTCGCTATTAATCCACAATCATAGCCATGCTTTTCCATTTCTATTTGGGTTTTCTACACCATCAAGAGAGAGAAATTCTAAATCTGAAGTGCTGAGGACTCACAGGAACCCATCCCATTGACGAGAACAGGGAAAACCCTCTTGTGTTTTCCTCCCAGGTGCCATTAATAAAAATATTCATTGGATATATTCTTGTCTTATATGTTGGATATATGGAGTAAATCTTATTTTTCTACTATTTAGTGTCTTCTAATGCATAGATCTAGATTCTTGCAGCATTTGTCTTGATCATCTAATTGCATATCTCAAGATATTAGCAGTCATTTTTGCTGTTAGGGCTGTTTTTTATGCGCAGCTAAAGTGGTATCTTTTTGTACACCTCGAATCAAGATTCATACTAACAACTGGCAACTCCATACGGGTTTACCATTATGACCACTGTCGTTTTTATGATCCTTGCATATCCAGCTACTTCAAACCCTAGGATTTCTCTTCAGCCCCTTTTTTTCTTATTCTTGATGTTGTTTTTAACCCATAAAACCCTAAAATGATAAAAATTGTAACTTTCGCGTGTTTTCAGACCCATTGCGCAGGTGACAGACATCAGCCACAGATGAGACAACAAATTTTTTTGAAACCTTCTGCCGAGAGTGCCAGAAGTGCAGGTCGCACTTTTTTGCATAAAACCTACGACGTGGACCTCCAGGCCACACTTTACAGCCCAAAAAGTGCAACCTCTATTGAAAACAGGTCAAAAATTGCGACCTGGACTTTCTGCAGGTATTTTTCTCAAAGTTTTTTGGGTTTTGTTGAGCCTGTGTTCAGGGTTGTATGACCTCCATCTCTGCCCATTTTGGACCTATACTAGTTCTGTTTCACTCAACTAAGTGGGAACCTAGCCCCCTAGGGCTTCAGTACCCTCCACTTTTTGTGGAAGAGTGTTTGTTGTTGCAGGTTGTCTAAAATTTTAGAGTCTTCAACCATTTTTTCAGATCTGATGCCTCATTTTTCAAATCCACTTTAGATTGGCTTGTTATCCATCCAAATCTCCTCTTTTAGCTTTATTTGAGTTTTCCTTTAGGGTGTACTCTAATTCCCTCCTGGAGAGAGCCTTTCACCACCTCTTTTTACAGAAATTTTCCTCTAATTTATTATTGTTTTCTCCACCACTTTTTTGCAGATTTTGTCTTTTAGATCTCTGTCCCTATTGACCCTAGATCTATTAGCCTTTTTTAGTGTGTTTGAATTAGTTTTTTACTCACCTATAGACTAGTTGTTGAGAGACCCGCCTCCTTGGGTTTCAAATAGTGCATTATCGGATGTTTATGTTCTGTTTTGCAAGCCTATATACTAAGATTTGGAGGTTCATTTACAGCTATACAACGCACTTTTTTTTTTCTCTACAAACATCTGGGTTAAAAAAATTAAAATTTACACACTTTTACACAGACACCCTAAGTGAAAAAGGGCTTGGTTAACACCGCCAAGAAAAGACTCTAAAAAATTGAAATCAATTGATCCTGCACCTCTCTGCCCTTCTTTTGACATCATAATCAGTTGATCTTCCACCTCCTTACCCTTGTCAGTCTATTTTTCCTTTGTGATGTGTTTGTGTCATCACCATTGTGCCACCAAGGCATTGATCCCAGAGACTTCTTGGCCTTCATCCTTAGTTTCCGGTAGGGAGACTTACTCCTCCGCATAGGATTCGAGTTAGTCCTCAACCAAGTCTGTACTCCTTGGGTTCTCCTTCTCTTTCTACCTTTGGTTATCCCCCTATCTCCTTCACAATGTCTAGTTCAATATTAATACTAGTGGTAACCTCGGCCCTCCCACTGGGAATACCACTAGTGGGACTGTTAGCCATCAGTATTTTTTACATGTTAGTGATGACTATATCTACAGCTGAGTTTTCTAGAAACTAATTTCCTTATGTCAATATGTCATCTAGAAAACCCTCCTAAAACTTTTTTCGCCTTTCTACTTTTCAGTACGCCCATGTCAAAATCAAAACCTCATTATCCCTTTCTTACCTGGCTTCAGCCCCCTGATCTGCCCATCATCTTTAAAAGGAAAATCCAAATCTGTTTCAAAAGTCTCCCCTATGTTAGGAAGTGGCGCTTTAAGGCATTTTACCCTTGGCAATCATCAAAAGGCCAAAAAGCCTCCATCTGTAACAGACCTACCATGAATGACCTCCCACTTTGCAAATGAAATTGACAAACAGCTCTAAGTCGCGCCACTCACATCCCCTAGATCTCAGCACTACATAAACCCCAATCTCAAAGCTGACTATTAGGTGTTTCACAGTGTTTTATGGTTTCTACAAAGGCAGGAAATATAACTCCATCTCAGGAGGAAATGCTTGAATCTACAGTTATAAGAACAGCTGCTTCTAAATGTAACTTGAGCCTGAGATATGTCTGCAAAACAGAAAGCTACTCATCCAGACCTTACAGTTCTTTCCAGCATGAAAATCACAGTAAGAAAAGGACACCACTGTTTCAGACCTGGCTGACATTGTTATGGCCCAGAACCTCCTTCATTTACAAAGCGGGGAGAGTTAGGGCGCCTCCTTCATCTACAAACGGAGAGGCGACGATGTGGCTGCAAGGTTGAAATCTCGGTTTGCCTTTTACTGAACAGTGAAACAATATCTCCAGGTTTTCTGAGTGTGAATGATGATCATAACAGAGAATAAAGTTTGAAATATGCTAGCTCAAAGGAAAAAGAGTTTGGTATGATAAAGGAGGTCATTTCAAGCTTTCAAATCATGTAAATTGTTGAACTTTAGAAAGGCATGTCATTAGTAAACATTCCAATCATAAGCAGCCTGCTTGTCCACAAGATCAAACTGAAGAGGTGCTGACAAAACAGGCCATTACACAGGCAGAAAGAAAGTTCTTTGTTTTTCAAAAGACACTGACCTCCATAGTCACAGAGACTATCCTTCAAATAATTTGTCATGAGATGACCAAAACAAATGATGACATTTCAGTCACCCTCAGAGCAGTACTGGAAGACAGTGACACTTTCGCTAGGGTTTTTCTGAAGCATAGTGGTGATTGCAAACAGAGGTGCCAGTGTTGATGTTTTTTAAATTAATTGCTTATCATCATAATCCAAGCAAATCCTTGTCATGCAACATTATCAAATAATCTTCAGATACTTTGCTCAGTAAAGCGCCTCCTCCATTTATGAGCAGATGGCCAAAGCATTGCAGGTTGTTGAAAACTGATTGATCAAAAGGTGCAGTGGAAGGATACAAAGAAGGAAAGCGGAATTCATTACATAGATAAAAGATGGTGTTTTTGTTTCAAAAAACATTGTTTTTCCTACTCATAGGAAAATGTCTTTCGAAATATACATCAGGATGGACAGGAAACAATATGAATATGTATGCCATTGATACGAAAAGGGGCAGTTTCCTTAGATAAAGAGGCCAAACAACATCTCACTGTCATACCCCAAGAAGTCTAAAAGAGTTCTTTTCAAGAAAGCAGAGAAAGATAGTATGAATGGATAAGTTGTGATCTGAGTTTTGAAAACTTTGAAATACATGGAAAGAGAACCAGCAGACAGGGCTTTTTGAGTTCCATCACCAAGAAGATATCACCTTTTGAGTTATTATTCATTATGTTCAAAAAGGTCATTTGGCATATGATCATTGTTTGGATAGTTTAAAAGAAACACAACCTTTTATTATTCAAAAGAACAGAGGTATTGTATAATACACCTACAGGCAGGGAAGTATTTGAGAGAGAGGCGCCCTTATCAAATTAGGAGGTCATGATCAAGTCCAAATAGGGTCAGCGAATTTGAATACCTGCAGTGAGAAAGAAGTTGAGAAAGCAAACAAAGACATAAACTGTCAAAGCAAGGTGAAAGAGAAACCTTTCTCTTTCAAAAAATAGCAAAATAGTCTTCAGTACTTTCTTGACAGTTTTAAAGAGAGGTCACTTTACATAATGAATATCATCAACGAGGTATTTTCCAAAGTTCAAATTTCAGTGTTGAATTGTCACCAAAAGACAAAATCAACAAGAACTACCCCCCAGACCTATATGCTTAATAGAAAAAGTTCTGACCTTTTAAGAAAAACTGTGTTTGCTCTCTTTGAAAAGGAGTTGAAAACTGTATTGATATTTTAAAGAGGCATAAATTTTCTGTGGCCGAAATCATTTCAAAAGGAGTACCCCTCAGATAAAGTTAACATGATTTCGAAATTTAAAAAGATACACCGAGGCAGCATTACAAAGTGTTACAAAAGCGGAGCTGAATGTCAACTTTACATTTCAAAAAGTTTAAAACCGTTGGGAGTTTTGTTACAAGAGTAAGGGGAAGAGTGCACTCTCATTTTTCAAATCAAGCAGAGCCTTTTCATTAACCCCAGCATCAAGCAAAGAAGGTCTGGGTCAAATTCCAAGAGTTTGCACATTTTACACTGCGCGACGTGCCTGTCAAACCGCGCGACGCGCCTGGCGGAGGTTTTGAACAGGCAGTCGGTGTCGGCGCGATGCGCCTGTACAGTGGCGCGACGCGCCTGTACAGGGCGCCCGACCACCTGACAACCCGACCCGACAGGCCACCCGGGTGGTTTCTCTTGCGCGACGTGCTGTCCTTAAAGAGTGCCGCGCGTTATCAGGGGTTTTCCGGTGCTACTTCAGCCTTTCACAATGGTTGTTCATCAAACTTAAAGGTATTCTATATACTTTTCACCCGTTTGCAAAACTGCAAAATGCTATAAAGGTTTAAAAAGCCACTGTTTGAGTTTATAAAAGCAAGGTGAATGTGATGAAGAGGTTAGAGATAAACACCGAAGGGGTTTGATGTTTGATTCAAGGAAAGCTTGTTCATTGTTAAATTGCTACAAGTTTTCACAACACTGCAAGCAGAACTTCAAAACTCTATCATTATACCAGAAAAAAAAAAAGATTATTTGCTGTGTGAAGTTTTCAGGGTGTAAAGCTGTAATTAACTGCTGGATGTGTCATTTAGAACCCCTACAGGAAATGGTTGGTTTTTAAGACTAAGAACAGCTTGTTTAGTCTTCAAAACATCGAAGGACAGAGGTTTTTCCCATAAAAAGTTGTGTTTTGATTAAAGGAGAGTTTGTTATAAAGAGAGAGGGTTTAGGTCCAAACAGAAACCTTTCACACTGCCCTCAAAACATTTCCATATTGTTAAAACAGTGAAGTGCACCCAGAAAAAGGGGTTTTTGACAAAGGGTTTTTTATAAGTTGAAGGACCACAAAGTAAGGCTGCTCCTGCTCCTCATACAAAGACAGTTTTCGTGGTGTAGTTGCTTGTTTGACTTTAGGTGTTCATGCTTGTTTGATAAACAGATGTCAGGTTGAAACAAAGTTTTTTTTCCACAAAGGCTAGGGTTACATGTATAAGGGGCCCTTGATTGTTTTGAAAAAGAAAACTCACATAATCTTCTGCCCAAAAGCTTCGTAGTCTTTGAAAATATCTGTCATCTTGGCTCAGGGTTAGGCCAAGTGACTTTTTAATTGCATAAAGAGTTTTTTTCACACATGCAAGTTGATTAACTATCGGCATACTTAGTCAAGGAAGATTTGGAATAATTGGAAAATACAATGTTGATCCAAGACACAAGATGTGTTGATTAACTTTCAAAGATCACCAAGCAGGGAAACTTTGACATTATATACAGCATGCCTCATATAGTCTGCCCTTCTTTCACTATATTATATCATTTTGAGAAATCTGTTGACTAAGATATTCTAAGGGTGAGCAAGCCACTTTCTGAAGGGCAGGTTGTTGATGATTGAATTTTACTTTGAAGACAGAGATGTAGGTATGTTGATTGACCTCTGACAAAATCACCAGGAAAAGTGATTCCTCAACACTGTGCACAGGAAAATTACACAGCAGTTTGTCTCATATTTACATATGGTACCCTATTGAAAAATGTTGCCTGGCTGAGGTACACTCAAAAGTAGAAGGCTGTTTTAAAGGGAGCAGAAGTTGTGTGTTACAAAAGCTTGTTGCATTTCATCCAAATCTCATTTTCCATTCTGTCCAAGCAGCATATTGACACAGCTTCAATCCAGAAGGGCATTTTACATACAGTGAAGGCAGTTTGCCTTTTCCAAAAGCATTTCAGGTCAAAATGCCTCCAAGGAAAGACCACAGGAGCAGTCCACATAAAAGATATGAGCCTATCTCTACAGAAGAGATTAATGCTCATCCATCTGTGCTTTTCAATTTCAATGAAGTAGGTTGTCTTGATTTCTGCCAGAAGATAGAAGAAGTCAAGAGTTTTTCGCCATTAACACACTTGTGCGCTCTGAGATTCAAAGAAAAGCATTTCCAAGTGGCGGGTCTTGATTTCAAAATTTATCCAAGGTATGTGTCCAAGGCCACCAAGATCCCTTATCATGGCGAAAAATGGTTTAAACAAGCTCATCTTGATTTAGAGGATTACAAACCTTTCATCAAGCCTGAACATAGAGAGGCTATCACTGCTATTTTCCCTTTTTCATATCTCCTTGACAGTTATGCTCCGCTTATGAAAGCCATAATGAAATATTTCACTTGTGAAGGGAGGTTTGATCGAATTTATGCCTATCATGTCCGTTTATTGATGCACTTTACTAGAAGCATGCAACTAAACCTCCCTCACTTTTTGTTCAAAAGCATAGAGAAAATGGCATCCACTGTCCAAAAGAAGGCCCCACCTCAGCAAATCCCTTCTCTTTTTCATCATTCTTTGATCAAGATTATCTTCCTATACCAGCTGGAGAAGAAAGAGGTTTCATGGGATTTATTCATCATCCATCCAGATTTTGCCACTGTTCCTCCTGCCCATGTTTCTCCTACTCAGCCTGTCCATCGCCCAGTGCCTCTGTCTAGTAGGCCCACACCTAGAAGGCTCAGAATGACTACTGGACAGTCAAGTCAACAGGGGGAAGGAGAGGGCAGTGAAAAGCAGCAAGAAGGAGAGGGTAGTGGACAACAGCAGATTAGAGATGAGGGCCAGCAGCAGTTAGAGGAAGAAGGACAACAGGTCCATGATGAGGGATAGCATCAAATAGAAAGTGAAAGGCAGCAGATACAAATTGAGGGACAGCAGCAAATAGAAAGTGAAGGACAACAGGTCCAAGATGAACAGCAACAGGTACACATTGATGAATAGCAGTTAGAAGATGAAGAACAGCAAGTTGGGAAGGAAATTGAAACACCTCTTGAGCCACAAATTGGACAAGACATTGATGAAGAACAGCAAGCTAAGGCTGCCACCTTAACAGTGAAAAAGATTGTTCCTAGCAAGAGGAAACTACCCAAAAAGACACCTTCTAGCATGCCAAGGAGGAAAAGCGTCAGATTAGCTTTCAAAGGCAAAAGTAAAGTTGGAGAAAGTACAAAGCATGGAGGTGAATTAGCTATTATCCCTATCCAAAGCGATGATAGTGACATTGAGGCCCGCCTTCTTGAAAATCTCTTAATCCATAAGGAAGGGAAAATTGATGCATTAGAGCAAGATCTTCAAAGGGCAAGGAATTTCAATCATTTCTTGGAGATTGAAAACAAACAAATGAATGTGCACACAGCTGTTCATGAGGCACGGACGATTAAGTATAAGAAAGAGGTAGAAAAGGCGCAAGAAAGAATTGAAGAGCTCATTGGTGAGTTTGATGATGAAGAGGAGGAAGACCAGCCTAGGACCATCGGGCTTAAAAGAGCCTTGGAGAAGCAGAGAGCAGAAGAGCAAGCCCAGCTCCAAGCCTTTCCTCTCACTGCACTCCTTGAGCAGGAAATTGAGGAAAACAAAGAGGCTTGGCTTGAAAGAGCTAACAAACATTTGGAAACGAAGCTTGAGAGGGCGAATAGAGATTTAGAGCTGCAGAGGAAGAGGACACACCACTTCCAAAAGCTGAATCAGTTTGCTCGGCGCAAACTAAAGGCAGCACAAGAGAAATTGAAGAAGGTAAAGGGGAAGCGCCTAGCACGGAAAGAAGGGAAAAGAATATCAGCCCTTGATATTTTGGCCTTAGCTTTAGAGCATGTTGCTATGGACCCTTGAGGGTCATGCATGCCAAATTAGGGCCTTTTTCGACAACTTTTTGTTTTTTGGCATTTTTTGGGTTTTTGGTCGAAAACTCATAATTTCGCCATTTCAGTTTGAGGAATTGTCAAGGGAGGAGGATGACACCGATAGATGCCATAATTCTATGAGCAGGTCTCCAGCAACTTTCAGGGCATTTGGAGATCATTCACCCCCTCAAATTGGCGAAAAACACCCTCTTTTTGCACATTCTGCCCGCCATATCAGCAGTCTGCTATTTCCTAGCTTTTTACACACAGGTATAGTTTTGGATGACTTCTAGGCCTCAGATTGAGATGGTTTCAGTTGCGCCGGAAAGTAGACACAAAGAGCTTTCTAGCAAGCCATCATGAGCCCCATTTCGACATCGGGAAGGCTGCCAATTGCATCCAGCATGTTAGGGGACCTTTTTCAGGCATAAATATGAAGTATTTTTGTAATTTTTGAACCTCAAAAATCTGCTTTTCCCAAATGTGCGTTAAGCTATTTTTATCCTTGGGAAATGATGTAAAGTCAATATAATTTCCGTTTTTAGCAGTTTTTTAGATATTTTATGGGATATTTTGTGCATTGGGCTTTGCAAAGCCTCAAGGACAAGTTTAGATATTTTGACTTGGCCAATGGGATAGCTAGTTGCTCCATGAGGTTTTCCTCCCTCAAGCCTATTTATTCCATGGGTTTCATTGTAAATTAGAGGCTAAACTTGAGAGAAGAATTAATACATTGGTCATATGAGCTTTGATGAATACACTTGTGTTATGATTTTTGGACTGCCTCTTGGATGCTTTTGAGGAGTGATGAAGGATTGGTGATGGATTCCATGACATGGTAGAATGGTATAGTTTTTCTTGCTATGTTTTTTTGTCTTCTAGTTTTCATTCATAATCCATGCTTCTTGCTGCTATAGATCAGTAGAGATTGGTTTTGAGATATGCCCATGGAGGCACCTCAAAATTCCTGAATCTTCATAGCTTGATGTTTTCTTCTTCCTTTGTTATGCTAAAGAATTCTTAACTGCTCTTTAGTAACCTAAGGATAATGTTTGCTAGCTTTATTTACAAGTTCTATGCATGTTGAGTAGGATGTATGGTGTGCCCTGCGTACCTATTAGCTGTCCATAGTTCTGTCCATAAAAATTTCTCTTTGACTGATTTGTTGATCATCTTGTTGAACCAAGGAGGCCTAGTCCCGATCTAGCCCTTTGCCTAAAACTATGAAATCTTGTTTGTCAAAGTGCCCAATGACTTACAAACTATGTTTAGGCGTTCCGACGTAGTTTATGAGTTGTTAGTTTGTCTTATGTGTTTTCCCCAAACTCTGATAGCCATTTCCCGAAGTTAGAGGGTCTTATACCTCTATGTATGGCTGGAATGTTTGATTTCTATGTATTAATTAGCTCATAGTTACATTTAGCATGATCAATGGCTTGCTATAACATGTTTATGTCTGCTATCAACTAGTTACACTTGAAATCCCTTGTCTTTCACAAGCTTGATGTCCATTTACTCCATTCTGCCCAAAGATCCCTTCTACCGTGAATCAAATCGGCCCTACAGCAGCCTTACATCATCACCTCTTAGCTTCCTTGACCTGTTTGACCCCATAGCCCAATTGATATGACTTATTGTTATCCATTTTTACATCTTTGATCAGTTTTATCCCTCACAAACTTAAAAACCAAAAAATCAAAAAACTCACTTCATAACTAGCCTAATATTAGAACA